>WNNJ02001411.1:0-46270 GCA_012934845.2 Pomphorhynchus laevis | reverse complement strand
ACCAGATCGAATTTCTATGCGGACCATCCTTAAACACTAGTCAGAGGTTGTTTGCTGTAATTGTCGCTGCACATGTAAGATCATTAATGGATGCGGCATGTATAATAGTTGTGCACGGATGTTCTGAGTAAACATCAGTCTAGCATTTCTAACGAAAAACGGCAATTATACTAAATGGTGTTAATCGATAGACTGCACTTTGATTCACGACTTTCAGTCACTATATCACTTCTAGACGACCAATCAGTACCCGACAACACTCTCCAGTAGAATTAAGTACTCACTGGTCGTTTTCGTTGCCTGTGTGACATTGTGAATATAGGTGTTTCCGACACTTTCCTTAATTATCAGAGGCTTACGCTCTTTACCAGATTTAATTGCTGTGCGGACCATCCTTAAATACTAGGCAGTGGTTTTTGATAACTTCTCGCGGCACTCGATGGATTCTTAATAGATGCGAAATATATAAAAGTAGTGCACGAATGTGCTGAGTAGACAACGGTCAAGGATTTCTTACGAAATACGGCATTTATACTAAATGGTGTTGCTTGATAGACTGGACTTCGATTCACGACTTTCAGTCATCATGTCACTTCTAGACGACCAATGAGTGCCCAGCAACAATCATCAGTCGAATGAAGTACTCACTGGTCGTTTTGGTTGCTCTGGTGACATTGTGAACAACAAGGTTTCCGACTCCTTGCTAAATATTATAAGGCTTACGCTCTTTACCAGATTCAATTGCTGTGCAAACCATTTTTTTAAACTAGTCAACAGAGATTGTTGCTGAATTGTAGCTGCACTCGTTGGATCCCTAATAAATGCGGCATGTATAATAATAGTGCGCAGGTGTGCTGAGTAGAAACCGTCCAGGATTTCCTACGAAATACGGCATTTATACCAAATGGTGGTGCTTGATAGACTGGATTTCGATTCACGATTTCAGTTACCATATCACTTCTAGACGAACAATGAGTTGCCCGGCAACACTCATCAGTTGAAAGATGTACTTACTGCTCGCTTTAGGTTCCTGTATGACATTGTGAATAAAGGCGTTTCCGACACTTTGCTTAATTGTCTGAGGCTTACGCTCTTTACCAGATCGAATTGCTGTGCGGACCATCCTTAAACACTAGGCAGATGTTGTTGCTGAATTGTCGCTGCACTCGTTGGATCCTTAATGGATACGTCATGTATAATAGTAGTGCACGGATGTACTGAGTAGACAACAGTCCAGGATTTCTTACGAAATACGGCATTTTTCTAAATGATGTTGCTTGATAGACTGCACTTCGATATACGGCTTTCAGTCAACATATCACTTCTAGGTGATAAATGAGTACCCGAAAACACTTATCAGTAGAATGAAGTACTCATTGGTCGTTTTGGTTTTCTAGGTGACATTGTTAATAAAGGTATTACAAACACTTTGCTTCATTGCCTGAGGCTTCCGCTCTTTACCAGATCGAAATGCTTTGCGGACCATCTCTCAACACTAGGCAGATGTTGTTGCTGAATTGTCGCTGCACTCGTTTTATTTTAAAAAGATGCGGCATGTATAATAGTAATGCACGAATATGATGAGTAAACAACGGTGCAGGGTTTCTTACGAAATATGTCATTTTATAAAATGGTGTTGCTTCATAAACAGAACTTTGATTTACGACTTTCAGTCACCATGTCAATTCTAGACGACCAATGAGTAGCCGGCAACACTCATCAGTAGAATATAGTACTCACTGGTCGTTTTGCTTGCCTGTGTGACATTGTTTATAAAGGCGTTTTCGACACTTTGTTCTATTGTCTGAGGCTTACGCTTTTTACCAGATTCAATTGCTGTGCGGACCATCCTTAAACACTAGGCAGAAGTTGTTTCTGCCATGTTGCTGCACTGGTTGGATCATTAATGGATGTGGCATGTATAATAGTAGTGCACGGATGTGCTAAGTAGACAGCCGTCCAGGATTTCTTACGAATCAAATCAGCTAACTGAGTCTACGTATTTAATATATTTGTAAAATAAACAAAACATAATAATGCTAAATCAAAATTTAATAATTAAATAATAAAATTAATAATTGTTTTTAGATTTTCTATAATTTAAATCAAGTTAAAAAAAAAATTGAAATTTAAAATAAACGTCATTTTTATGAATTAACTAATAAATAACAGACGTTGTATCAGAATAAGAATTAGAGGTCACCAGGAGAAACTGCTATGCTATCAGGTTTCGGCCCATAACTCCTCTACCCAACATAGCAGCGGGGCCAAATACATGCTAATGATGTATTTCCTACTGATAAAACTATCTAGTATCTTATTCTAATACAAAGTATATTATTTATTATCCATCCTTAAAAATTTGGCACTTAAGAGTTTTAATTTATTCTTTATATTATTGTGTGGATTTATATATTTTACTATTTTCTGCTTGATGTTATTTTTATAGTAACCTAGTTTAAAATATGTATCTATTAAATTATTTAAATGATTTTGAAGAAAGCCAATATCATTACATATTGTGGCAATTCCTGAAATTTCATTATTTAATGTATTATATTTATATTATATGGTATGCATGAATGCTTATGCAAAAATATGTTTCTTGTAAATTTAAATATGTCATCTTTACGATTTAAATTAATATTAGTTTTAGTTAATGTTAATTTAATGTTCATATCTAGATATACACCTTTATCATTAATATTGGTTTTGTTAAGAATAAGGCTTTCTGGATAAATTTGTTCACTAATTGAATAAAAATTATTAGAATTAAATACACATATATCATCAATGTATCGAAACATATATTTCATATATTTATATTGTTTAGATTTAGTTTTTACACAGTTATGAACAAATTCATATTATATAAAGCTTAAAAACAAGTCAGCTATAATTGGGCTACTATTACCACCTATTGGAACACCTTTTACTTGTCAAAATATAGATGTCTCTACTCTCAAATTATTTTGATTTATCAAAATATTTAAGGATTATATTAATTCAATTTTATCCATATATTTATATTTACTTGATGGTTTAATTTTTGTTAGATAGGCGTTATAATTATTATAACATATATATGTATATCTTTTTCCGAATATAAGATTAATTAATTTTACTAACACTTCTTTAATATCTATTAAATCTAGATTTGTATAAAGCGTACTAAAATCGTATGTATTTATATTTTGAAAATTTATTTCTTTTGTCGGTATTAAAAATTCTTTTGTGGAATTAATACTGAAATAGTGTTTTATACCATTATTAATTTCGATTACCTTGCAATATTTTTTAAAGTGTGCTTTAATTACTTTAAGTATTTTATTCATATATACAGAAAGTGGTTTTAATGTACATTTAAACGCACTACATATGAACCTAGGTTTTATTGAATTTTTATGTAATTTTGGATTCCAATATAATATAGGTATAGTTTAATTATCTGATTCAACCTTTATACCCTTTTTATTCATTATAGAACAGATACTTGTAATAATTGTTTCAAAACTCAATTTACTACGTTCATATGTTGGATTTACATTTAAATCATTAGAATTAACCTCTTTCATTAGTATATCATATTAAAGCTTTTTGCATACGAAGACAAAGTTATTACTAGCTTTATCAATAGTTGTTATTATAGTTGAAATAAGGCATTTATACTAAATGGTGTTGCGTGATAGACTAGACATCGATTCATGATTTTAGTCACTATGTAACTTTTAGACTACCGATGAGTACACTGCAACACTCGTCAGTAGAATGATCTACTTACTGGTCGTTTTCGTTGCTTGTGTGACATTGTGAATAAAGGCGTAACCGACACTTTGCTTAATTGTCTGAGGCTTAAGCTTTTTACCAGATTCAATTGTTGTGCTGACAATTTTTTAACACTAGGCAAAGGTTGTTGCTGAATTGTCGCTGTACTCGTTGTATCCCTAATAAATGCGCAAGTTTCATTGTAATGCACGGATGTGCTGAGTAGAGAATTGTTCTGGATGTCTTAGGAAATACTGCATTTGTACTAATTTTTTTGCTTGATAGACTGGACTTCGATTCACGACTTTCAGTCCTTATGTTACTTCTAGACGACTGATGAGTAGCCGGCAACACTTCTCAGTACAATGAAGTACTTACTGGTAGTTTTGGTTGCCTTTGTGACATTGTGAATAAAGGCGTTTCCGACACTGCTTAATTGTCTGAGGCTTACGCTCTTTACCAGATTGAATTGCTGTGCGGATCATCTTTAAACACTAGGCAGAGGTTGTTGCAGCATTGTCGCTGCACTCGTTAGATCTTTAATGGATGCGGCTTGTATAATAGTAGTGCACTGATATGCTGAGAAGACGACGGTCCAGGATTTCTTACGAAATACGGCATTTATTCTAAATGGTGTTCTTGATAGACTTGATTTCGATTGACGACTTTCAGTCACCACGTTTGAAGAAAACCAAGCTACAGTGGGAAAATATAAGCCATAATCTTGACGAAGACGATGGAGAAGAATCGAGTGATCGACAATGTAGAAAGCAGATGATAGATCATAAGAAACTATGACACTACATAATTTTTGATAGTGCGAGACGAGTACAATTCTAGACGACTAATGAGTACCCGGAACACTCATTAGTAGAATGAAGTACTTACTGGTCGTTTTGGTGGCCTGTGTGACACTGAATAAAAACGATTTAACACATTGATAATTTTCTGAGGTCTTACGCTCTTTACCAGATCGAATTGCTGTGCGGATCATCCTTAAACACTAGGCAGAGGTTGTTGCTGATGGTCGCTGCACTCGTTGGATCAATAATAGATGCGCCATGTATAATAGTAGTGCACGGATGTCTGAGTGGACAACAGTCTAGGATTTCTTACGAAATACGGCATATTTACTAAATGGTGTTGCTTGATAGACTGGAGTTCGATTCACGACGTTCAGTCACCATATTACTTCTAGACGACCAATGAGTACCTGGTAATACTCATCAGTAGAATGAAATACTCACTGGTAGTTTTGGTTGCCTCTGTGATATTGTGAATAAAGTCGTTTCTGACACTGCCTGATTGTCTGAGGCTTAAGCACTTTACCAGATCGAATTGCTGTGCGGACCATCCTTAAACACTAGCAGAGGTCGTTGCTGCAATGTTGCTGCACTGCTTGGATCATTAAAGATTCAGGCAGTGCAGCAAGGTTCTTAAAGATCCCTGCGTTCTGAGAAAGAGCTGCTTAGATTGAGTATTCTGAAGAATCAGTCTTAACCTAGAGATTAAATCAGCTAACTGAGTCTACGTATTGTTATATAATTATAAAATAAACAAAACATATTAATGCTTAATCAAAATTTAATAATTAAATAATAAAATTAATAATTGTTTTTAGATTTTCTATAATTTTAATCAAGTTAAAAATAAAAATAAAAAATAAAAAATAAAATTTAAAATAAACGTCATTTTTATGAATTGACTAATAAATAACAGACGTTGTATCAGAATAAGAATTAGAGGTCATCAGGAGGAACTGCTATTGACACCCACGATGATTCGATTATCTCTTAACGAAACTCGATAAATGATCTTCCCGCGCTTGAAGAGATTGGGAATGTGTTAACCGTAATGAGAGGTCGCATTTTCTGTGAGAAATTCTTGATTCACTTGGAATAATGAAAGAACAATCGCCGACACGGCGCAGAGGCTATTTGTCTGTTGTTAGTTTAAGATAACGAAAGCACTTTACTCGATTGGGATCTTGTTTAATTTAATTGTTTTGGATATGATATCCAAGAATGCGAATGTTGTCAGTTGCTGTAACAGTTTTTCTGTATTAAGAGTTGTTTTGTACTTCCTTACGACCTCGAGAAAATGTTTGAAATTTTGGTCGTGTTCAACTTTAGTTCGTCCGCAAATTATCACAGCATCTAAGTACGCAAAAGTCCTTTCCAAACTCGTTTCGGAGATTAGTGAATTTAACACCCGTTGGAACACCGGAACTTCGTTAGTTAGGCTAAACGGAATTCTTCGAAATTCGTAATGGGCTCTAGCCGCTTTAAATACCGTAAATGGCATTTCATTTTCTTTCAAAGGTATTTAATTTTACGATGAAGCGAGATCTACTGTACAATAGAATGATAATTGACTAACTTGATCGATTAAATCAACGATTGTCGGAATTGGAAATGCATCTAGTCATGTATACTATTGACGGTATGCGAATAGTCTATAACTAATCTCAATTTCCTTTCATTTTTCACAATTAGTACTTGTGCGCTCCAAGGTGATTTACTTCGCTTAATAATTCCGTCTGTTAATAATCTATTTATCTCGGATTTCGTAAATCAGATTTCTGATAAAGTAAAACGTCTCGATTTCATCACAATGGGCTTCCAATAACTTGAATTGTCTGAAAATTAAATCAGCTAACTGTGTCTACGTATTGAATATATTTGTAAAATAAACAAAACATAATAATGCTAAATCAAAATTTAATAATTAAATTATAAAATTAATAATTGTTTTTAGATTTTCTATTATTTAAATCAAGTTAAAATAAAAAAAATTGAAATTTTATATAAACGTCATTTTTATGAAATCACGCATAAATAACAGATGTTGCATAAGAATAGGAATTAGAGGTCATCAAGAGGAACTGCTATGCTATCAGGTTTCGGCCCCTTACTCCTCTACCAAACATAGCAGCGGGGCCAAATACATGCTAATGATGTATTTCCTATGATAAAACTATCTAGTATCTTATTCTAATACAAAGTATATTATTTATTATCCATAAAAATTTGCCACTTAAGAGTTTAAATTTATTCTTTATATTATTGTGTTAATTTATATATTTTACTATTTTCTGCTTGATGTTATTCTTATAGTAACCTAGTTTAAAATATCTATCTATTAAATTATTTAAATGATTTTGAAGAAAGCCAATATCATTACATATTGTTGCAATTCTTAAAATTTCATTATTTAATGTATTATATTTTATATTATATGGTATGCATGAATGCTCATGCAAAAATATGTTTCTTGTAAATTTTAATATGTCATCTTTACGATATAAATTAATAGTAGTTTTAGTTAATGTTAATTTAATGTTCATATCTAGATATACACCTTCTTTATCACCAATATTGGTTTTGTTAAGAATAAGGCTTTCTGGATAAATGTGCTCACTAATTGAATAAAAATTATTAGAATTAAATACACATATATCATCAATGTATCGAAACATATATATTCATGTATTTATATTGTTTAGATTTAGTTTTTACACAGTTATGAACAAATTCATATTCTATAAAGCTTAAAAACAAGTCAGCTATAATTGGGCTACTATTACCACCCATTGGAACACCTTTTACTTGTCTAAATATAGATGTCCCTACTTTTAAATAATTTTGATTTATCAAAATATTTAAGGATTCTATTAATTCAATTTTATCCATATATTTATATTTACTTGATGGTTTAATTTTTGTTAGATAGGCGTTAAAATTATTATAACATATATATGTTATATAATATAACATATATTATATAATAGACGAGGTAGTCTATTATATAATGTTAAATAATAGACGAGCTTTAGGTAATCGCATTGTTTTAATTGAGTTTAGTGAGACACTCGATGCTTCTCCGTTGAATGATATTGTTACTGACCGATGTAGTTGCAGAAAATTTTGTCCAAGTACGCATTATGTACATAAATTGTCAAGAACACTGAATTCAAGATTGTTGTAACATCGACCCATAGTTGACATATCAGCGCAAACCGTTCCTCGCGTTGAACCAAGCTTTTTTGAACTTGCTAGTGTCACAGTCATCCTCTTGCTGGCATCATACCTTAAGTTAAGACGACGCGCGACATAAAGTGTCCAAAATAAAGTGTCTAAAAAATAACAACCAATAAATATAATAACAGTGTCACAAGAAGTTGGTAAAGGCCCTGTAAATTCATCCTAGTCTTCATGGATGACTGGGCGATTTCGTTCAGAGGGCGACTCTCAGAGGCATCTAGAAACCATCCTCGCCAGCCTGATCCCGATCTTCGAGCGCAACCTGTTCAGCTCAATTCCGTAGCTAGACACGATTTTCTTCGCTGTTGTTAATAAGGCAATCCTACGGAGGAAAATAGTACATACTTTCCCTTCGCCTCCAGAGCAAGAGAATATGGCAGGAACGAAAGAGGCCCGTTCGACTTGAGTTACACACTTAATGTATTTCCTCCTCTTTCGTAGCTCGTGGTATTCACAGCTGGCATTCGGTTCCTTCAAGAGATTAGACGAAGAGTGTAAATTGTATACACAAATGTCAACGAATGTTCGCTCCATCCTATCTCCGAAAAGACCTGAACATGCTATATCTAAACGAGCCTATCTTTCCGTCGTCGTTGAGGGACACTCGAAAGTAGTACCAGCTCTGAGAGGAGTCAGCATTGGTTCGACCTGAACATGGTGGCAAACTTTTGTCGACTCCTCTGAGGCAATCATATCGCAAACGCATTCGTGACGCATCAACGGTAAGCCTTCGAGCGGGCAAGAGAGGACGTGCTGGAGAGTGTTCGATAGACCGCATTGGCAGCATTTCGGGATGTCAGGATTCGCTAGTCCATATCGTGCTAGCATGACATCGCGAAATTCCTCATTACTAAGCCGTGTGTCGTTTTGGTCAGATTGATAGACATATAGACATGCAGATGCACCACGCATTGTCGCATACACAACCATGCTTTGCAAGTTTTGCGAAGCGTGGCTAAGTGCACTTGATATTCGTTCGGTTTCTGTGAGTTGGCGATGCTCTCTTAGTAACTGACACGCCTCGGTCATAACTGTATCATGGTTGTTACAATGCTGACTGTCCGCATACGTAGCACACACTGCAAGAAGACAGAATATTCAGATGCAGTTGTCGTTGTTGGCTCATCTAACCCAAGATCGCCATTTCGGATCTTCATAGAAAAGAATAGCAAGCAGTGCATCGCCTTCATTAGAACAGGTAATCCCTAAGTCTTGAAGGAAAGCGAGCATTTCAGTCATCAATGATTCGAACCAAGACGGGGAACAGTTGCAACAGCGTTGTAAATGCTTCAATCTCTGCTGAAAAGACTTTAGCAACGCGAAAAATGCCAATTGAGCTTCAAAACTGGCAATCTCTCTAAGTGTCGACAAATGGTCGACTAACTTAGCCACAACAGACTTGACCGTCTCAGCAAAAAAATGCATTATTTCCGACCGGAGCGTCAAGGATTATTAGTCCATCAGGCGATGAGGACGGGCACTCATCTTTTAAAATCATCCTGACTCTCCCGATATCCGCACCGTTGGTGTACAAGTTGCATTTGTGCGCGTTAATGTAGAACCCATATTTAGGGCCGTTAATTTTTAAGAATCGGAATGCCTCGAGCACTTATTCGGGAGGACCAACCATATTACCGTCGTCTGCGTACCATAGTTGGCGAACATTGGTGAAATTGTCTTGTGCTTGCATAATCAGGGGCACAATTGCAGCTGCAAAGGCTGTCATTGAGAGAACGTCGCCATGTGTGAAGCCTTCACACGACCAAATTACTTCATTTTCAACAATCATTCTGGTCGGCTCGCGATAGAGGTTGAAGAGAATATTCGATAGGGCAGGACATATCATGGGGATATTCCGCAATGCCGTTTTTCCGCACACACGATTAAAGGCGTTGTCTGCATCGATGGAGAGGGCGATCGAGTGTGGATTAGACGCTAATGATTTTCGTACATGATGGATCACAAACTCTGTGCCCGCCCGCTGACCTGCACACATTTGCAGTGAGCCATAAACCTTTTGCATGTGAGATTGGGCGATACTGAGTACATCCTTTGAAACGATACGTCTGTAGACATCTCCTATACCGATGGGTCTTACTACAGGGTTCTCGCTAAGCGCAACAAGGCGGCTCGCAGTCAGCGCTTCCATAATGCAATCCATGATAGTTACGGTAGACAGAGCTCTGGTGAACGTGACCAGCGAATTAGCTAGTTTAAGGGACTCATCGCCAAAATTTGTTAACATCGAGTTCCACGAATATGCATCCACTCCATACGGGCCAGCCCTTCCTTTTGTCTTCTTAGCCATGGTGATTATCACAGAATGGTCAATCGCGTCAAATAGGATTGGATGGAATGCACCTGGATATGCGATGGGGGAGGTCACTATCGCATCGGGGTTAATATCCACCGCATCGGGATGTTTCCGCAGCAGGATGTCACGAACAGTGCCCTTATCAGTGACATCGCTGGGATTCAAGATAGATCCACAACCTGGGTCCTCTTGCAGAAACTTCATCGCTGAGGATAGTTTACCACTGCGCACCATCTTAAACATTCTTGCACTATTCATTTCTGGACGCGGACGGTTCAGATTAAGGATAAGCGACTGGAGGCTTGGAGCTTCAAAAATCAAGGAATCAAGTTCCCGAGAATGCCACAATGCCAACCGCCGAGACAGGGTTTGTTTGAGCTTATTTGGATTCGACTTCGGAGGTCGCTGCAAAATCAATTGGCAGAAAATGACAGCATACTTTAGAGAGCACTCATTCACTGAGGCTAATTAGTAGATGGTAGCCAGCTCGCTTATGAACGTTTTCGACTCGCTACACCGCGAAAAAGCCTGAATAGGTTTGGTCGCCGTAGGATGATTTCATCGAAGATAGCATTCATAGTGCACTGAGATACTCTGGTGTATTCTCGTTGTGTCGCGCTTTCACTTGTGAGGACCGTATTTTGATGACTGATAAGTCCCGTTATTGGCGGCTCAACTCGCGGTAAAGGAATATTTGGTATGGTATCGGGAACAGAATTAGCTGACACGCTAGTAGGCTCACTTGAAACACTTGAGGTGGCCGGCACCTCACGTTTGTTGGAGCAGTTGAATGCACGGCAATTCGTACAATGTTGCCCAGTCTTGTCACACCGGCATCCTTTGCATTTGGCTGCCGTGCCATTGCAGGTGCAGCAAATGATTGCTGTGTTGGGTCGACCGTTAGGCATAGTCCCTAAGGCGCAGGAACTGCTTCCAGAATAAGCTAGACGATTATGTAATTAATATATTTATTTATAACTTGACAGATGAAATATTGTAATTGTCGTTGTAGGTTTGTAATTGTAAGTATTTAATAATCAGGACAATTTTTAACCAGTGAATCTCTTAGTGTATTTCTTAGTGTATCTCTTACCTTGTAAGTTTTAATAACCAAAAGATTTGCCAGTCAATATATATCTTTATATATAGACAATTTATATCTTTATACTAATAATAATGATTTTCTTAACAAAAATAATACAGAGGTTAAATAGAATTAAAACAAAAATAGAAAAGAAAAGCCGTCAGAAATCATCGTCTTCCGGAAAAACTTGTCCACTTCTTCCATCATCTACATGGTCTCAGTTCCAGTGGGATCTGAACCCTCCAACCAATCCAACACACAGCCCTTCGACTAAACCACCCAAGGTCTTTGACCCCCCCCCACCGAAGAGTCCAGTCGAGGCAGACTATGCTGGGCAAGCGAGAGATGAAGAGCTTCAGAAACCTTAGCCTTTGCTCTGGGGGACGTCCTCTAGAAAAAAGACCAATCCCGAGATAGCTCAAGTCCCCCAGAGGGTTTTCCCTTTTAATGACAGAGGGTGGGCCCGTTTTAGGGCCCACCTAGCTCTCTTTAGGATACGTTTAAGTCTATCCATGTCAGCTTTCGCCGACCAGTTCACCGTAACGGTGAACCCCAGGTATTTTACTCGACTTGTGAAGGTGGGAAGTGGTTCAGAGGCAAATATGGAGGAGAGCGCGGAGAGTGCTAATCTCTTAAGTTTTTTCTTAGTTGCAGGGGTGCCATGAAAGACAACCGCCTGCGATTTGGCGGAGTTTAAAATAAGATTGGATATGGGTAACTGGTCTTTTAATCTTAAAAAGAAACGGCTGATGTCCGAGACTACGTCTTTGCACCTGCGTCCAGAAGAACAGGGCTGTGGTATCATCAGCGTATACCACTAGACGTTTTTCGCGTTTAAATATTTTGAAGAGTTCAATGGAGGCAGCAATAATCAAAATTGGATCAAGAGGGAAGCCTTGGGGCACACCCGTAATAGGAAAAAAACTGACGCGCATCAGGATCATCTTCATAAAAGAATCGCTTGGTGTACAAAAGTATCTCCACTCTGATAACAATTCTCGCAGGCAACCCGAGGGACCTGAGAGAAGAGATAACAAAGTGAATGGAGATGCGGTCAAATGCAGAAGAAAAATCAAGGAAAACAGTCACAGCAAGTTAGTGACTATTTTCCTGACAGAACTGATACACCTCACCTACTGCTGAATGGACCCAGCGACCTTTGTCGAACCCATGGAAACTTGGTGGGATTAAATTTCGCCTACTCAGATGATCTCGGATTCTACCGCAAACGCTTTTTCGGAGATCGAGACGAGGGAGTTTTGAATCGATCTGGGCCGCTGGTATTTAGGACATGAGACCGTATTGTTCTTTCGTAAAAATATTCGTCTAATAATGTTGATGCCGGCCACATCGTATGGGGAGGCTAATAGCATTGTGACGGCCACTTCTCTTCTTTGTTCGGCTGTCAAAAACTGACAAACACGAGAAGTGAGTGGAGCGACGGATTTGGAGGTGCCCGGAAGCGGCCCCCCAAGAGTTAAGGATTTCATATCTCTACTACTAAAGTCTTCCCAAGGCGGGATTGATTGAGGTGATTGAGTAGCTCCATAATTATGTAGGGATAGTGACACCTCCAAAACTTTATCAAGACAAATTTGTTCAATGCAGCCCAATGCTATATCCTTCCAACAGACAAACTTCCCCTTCTTGAATATCTTCTAGAGGGAAGAGTGGGGTGGATTAATGGAAGCGATGTTTGCTGTATCCTTTCCCAGTTGGAACCTATACCTAGTGATCCAATATTCTTTCGAGAACTTGTCTGGCAGAAGCAGAGAGGTTGGGATGACGGAGCAAATACGCTAAGCTATTGAGTTTTGTCGGAGTGGGACTGTAAATGTGACCTTTATAGGTAGTCAAAAGTATCGCGGAAGCTTGCGAAGGAGGTAGGAATTAAATTCGGTCAGACTCTCATTACCAATTCGTGGGAAGCGCTGGATAGCTGCCTGAAAGAAGGCCACTCTGATAGGATCAAAGTGGAATTTTCTTCTAAGCAGCATATCCTCTTCTATCCGCTAACGAATAAGGTCATGAGAGGTGGACTGATGTTGACGCGACTGCTCCGTACAATCGTGTTTCAACAACCACCTCTCATGGATCAGTAACAAGTCGAGGAGTGAATTCGTTGATGTGCAATGAAATGTGGGGGCGGTGATTTGTGAATAAGGTAACGTTCCCGGCTCTTCCGAGTGCTGCATTAATCCAACGACTAGTTATGTCGTTGAAATCATCTTGTACCATGTCATAGCCGCTATCAATAATCCTATCCAGGAGGTCACGGTTCTTATGAATCTTACCTGGACAAATGTAAACATTGTCTATACTGAGGCGTTTACCGATCTTACAGAGTGAAACTACTAAACAAGAAAGGGCTGGACAAGAATAGTTGAGTAGAAGGGAAGATCTCTAGGAGCATTTAACTAATGTAAAAAGACCTTGAGAAGAATAGGAGTGAGACGTGGTTATGTACGGAGTATAGTGGGAACAAATGTGCATAGAGATGAAGCGAGTAATGTCCTGGGGTAGACGTATAGACCTCGTCTCCTAAAGGACTATAACATCTGCATATCTACCAGATAGAAGTCGTCTAAGGGCACAAGTTCTTCCCGAATTCCATTGAAGGATATTCAGTGAAAAATGCTAACTAGTACTCTGCATTGTGTTAGGTTAGCTGGGTGGGATTGCCTTCCCCTATAAGGAGGTAGGGGCGGAAAAGTTTCCCTCTTCCAGACTAGCGCCGTAATGGTGCTAGTAGCGAAGAGGGCAACATTTCCTCCCGTATCGGAGGCCTTAACGTCTTTTTCTTTTCGAAGTTTACCAATTTTAAGGGAGGGGAACGGCGTTAGCCGAGCTACGCTCTTTTTAGTTTCAGCCATACCTGCTGTCTAGAAATCTCAGGAGCGGAATACATTACCGAAAGTAGATTGACGACCAAACTCTCCATCTGCTTAAGAGTGGATTGTTTGTTAGCATCGATGATTCTGATAAGATCTTTGTCTGACATCCTGAAGGCGGATGCAGAAAAACTTGAGTTGTCATATCTAGATATACACCTTCTTTATCATTAATATTGGTTTTGTTAAGAATAAGGCTTTCTAGATAAATTTGTTCACTAATTGAATAAAGATTATTAGAATTAAATACACATATATCATCAATGTATCGAAACATATATTTCATATATTTATATTGTTTAGATTTAGTTTTTACACAGTTATGAACAAATTCATATTCTATAAAGCTTAAAAACAAGTCAGCTATAATTAGGCTACTATTACCATCCATTGGAACACCTTTTACTTGTCTAAATATAGATGTCCTTACTTTTAAATAATTTTGATTTATCAAAATATTTAAGGATTCTATTAATTCAATTTTATCCATATATTTATATTTACTTGACGGTTTAATTTTTGTTAGATAGGCTTTATAATTATTATAACATATATATGTATATCTTTTACCGAATATAAGATTAATTAATTTTTCTAACACTTCTTTAATATCTACTTGTACCGAGTAAATTCAAGCAGAGAAGAATAGGCTTTATTCTAATACATCTAGAATAACAAGTCAAAAGGTAAGTATCATTACATTCTCCCCACGACATAATCATTTAAGTACGCAGGACTTCTTCGATTTCTTTGAGGTCGTAGTTCCCCATTTTCAGAACGATTGAAGTATCTCGTAGGGTAGTTGCTCTGGCACGTATTATCAGTATTTAAGAGAAATGATTCATCCTGTCTGGATAGTTCGTTTTCCTCGTTGTGATTGACCGTCTCATCGATATACTTCGTTGCATCCAAGTTTTCAGGGTTGACAGTGATTTCATCAGAACGCTTATCTGCACGTGAATGAGAATTGCTACTTACTGTTGAATGGTCATTTATTGATGCCTGATCACACATTTTATCGCCATCGTATAAATTCAAAGTTTCAAGGTCAAAGGGAATGTCTCCATCGGACGAGTTGATATTGAGGTTTTCGTCGACTCTGGGATACGGGGATAAACGTCGAGTTGATATATATATCTCCCTCCCGTTTTGTAACTTCACGAGAGCAAAATTGGGATTGGCGTACACAATTTCAGCTTTTTCCACAGGGTTCTCGTATTTGTTCGTTTTATTAAAGCGTCTTATTAAGACTGGGCCAGGGTTTGATAACCAAGACGGAAGATCATGACTATTTATAGAGCGTCGGCTGAATGTAAAGAGTCGTTCATGTGGTGTGTGGTTCGTGGCAGTACACATAAGTGATCGAATAGCGTTGAGACATTGTGGTAATACACTTTGCCACTCATCTGTTTTCTTTCCGAGGTCATGTAAACGCAATGATATTGCCTTCCATAGTACACCATTAAGGCGCTCGACTTGACCATTGCCAGCAGGGTTGTATGAACTTGAATGAGTAATCGCCACCCCGTGATGAGAGAGGAATGACTGGATTTCCTTAGAGGTAAAAGCCGTACCTTGATCAGAATGGATTGAAGCAGGTGAACCGAAAATTGAAAAGATCTGGGTTAAACAGTCTATGACAGTGTGTAGTCATATCAGAACATGGAAAGGCAAAGGGGAATCTGCTATACTCGTCAATGACGGTTAACAAATACCTTTTATTGTTCTTTGTAGGAATTGGGCCCTTAAAATCCATAGACAAGCGTTCAAATGGCATACTTGATTTTATGAGTTTAGCCTCAGGTGGACGAAAAAATCTTGGTTTCAATATAGCGCAGCTTTTGCACTCGCTTGAAATATTCCTAACATCCGAGAGGGAAAATGGGAGGTTCCGTTTTTGCACGAAATGCCAAAGGCGAGTAATTCCCGGGTGGCATAATTGACTATGGACTTTACGAAGATGCTGAAGATCATGATTGGTGAATGAGACAGAGTTGCAGAACGCGTCGCGAGAAAGAGCGTCAGCGGCATGATTGAGCTTCCCAGCTCGGTACTGGATATCAAATTTAAATTGGGACAACTCCAAACGCCATCTTAATATCTTGTCGTTCTTTATTTTGTTGTTGTGAGCACTGAACATGTATGAAACAGAACGCTGATCCGTAATAATCTTGAATGGTTGGATGTACAAATAGTGTCTCCAGTATCTTAACGCTTCAACAATAGCCAGCGCTTCCTTTTCAATGGCGGTGAATCGTTTCGCGTTTTTGTCGAGGGATCTTGAAAAGAAGGCGACAGGCTTACTATTTTGAGACAAACAAGCTCCAATCGATCGCTCACTTGCGTCTGTCTCTATCGTGAATGGCAATTCAAAGTCGATGGTTGACAAAGTGGCTTCAGCTATACGTTCCTTCAAAGCATGGAAAGCTTTCAGTGCAGAATGAGATAATGGGAAAGACTGAGAATCAATTAGAGGACGAATCAACTTTGAGAAATCTTTAATCCAGGAACTGTAGTAGGCGAACAAACCAACAATACGCTTTAAGGATGCTGCGTTCTTGGGTTCCTCAAGGGAAGTAACTGAAATCACTCGATTGGGGTCAGGGGACATTTTTCCTTTAGAAATTTGGTAACCAAGTATTCGTATACACGAAGACGCGAACACACACTTTGAATTGTTCAAGGTTATATTGTATTTTGTGGCTACGTTTAGAAAACGCTTCAGGTTACTGTCATGTTGCTCTTTACTTCTTCCGCCGATCACGACATCATCCAGATAAGCGTAGGTGTCTGTCAACTTCTCTCTATTAATTATCCCATTGATAACTCGTTGAAAAGCAGGAACGGCGTTTGTGAGACCGAATGGTAGACGATTGAAGTGATATAAGGATCCATTCGCCTCGAAAGCAGTATAATGACGCTCGTCACTGCGCAGCAAAATCTGATGGTAAGCTGATTTAAGATCGAGACAACTGTAAAAGGAATATGGAGCTAATTTGTTGATAAAATCATCAATTCGTGGAAGTGGGAAGGCGTCGAGCTGAGTAAATTTATTGACAGTTTCCGAATAGTCAACAACCATCCGTCTCTTTTGGTTCTGATTGACAATGAGTACTTGAGCGCGCCAGAGCGATTGACTTGGTTCGATAATTTCGTCGGATAATAGTTGTTTGATTTGGCTGTCAATGAACTTTTCATCGTACGGATTTCTTCTACGAGATTTTGTTGCGATAGGATGGATGGATTCGTCCAGAAATTTGAATAGCTGAGGAGATTCAACTGTCAAAGCTTCTGCAGCTCCAATTGTAAAACAAGGCTCGGAACCGTTGAATTTCATAAGTAACGACTTGAAAGGAATGGCCGGCCAAGTATAACATCCGAACATAAAGACGACAAAATATGGAATTTTATATTCTTGTAAGGTCTGCCATCAGCTGATATATCCGCTACCACGAATTGTCGTAATTTAGTCGAGAATGCGGTGTTCGCCATAGACACACGTATAGTTGAGGGGTTCGATGTCAGTTTGCACAAAGTGGAAATATCAGGTCTTATCAAATTGAGTGCACTACCTGTATCAATCAACGCATTTAACGAAACCCCTTTTATACAAATTTGAATTGTTGATAGCGTCGCGGCAGAATCTTGAAAGAAAGAAGTGCTACCTAGCACGGAATGGACACCTGTTGAAATTTGTCGTTTGGATTTACACACCCGTGCGAAATGACCCAACTTCCCGCAAGTACGACAAGTGATATTCTTAGCAGGACATCGATCTCGTTTGTGAATTGTATCTCCACAAAAGTAGCATTTGCGACGTTCTACCGAGTTACATTGTATTTGACAAGGAAGTTCTTCTTGTATATTTTCATGTAGTTCATTTATGGTCATCGATTCACAACCCATATTTAAGTTTGATTGTTCTGTGAAATGGCTTGCTTGAGTATGCGCGTCTTCCAAAGTTCGTGCAAGCTCGTACGCCTTGGCTTTATTGTGTACCGCAGCTTCAAGCAGGCGTTGCCGAATTATCGGTGAGTTGATTCCTGCGACGAACGTGTCGCGTAAAAATAAATCTCGATGATTTTGAGCTGTTACAGCCTCGAATGGACATTCACGACCCAGAGATTCGATATGCCTTATGAATTGATCGATTGTTTGGTTGGACGATTGGCGCTGATTACGCAATTGATGTCGCAGAAACAAATCCGTTTTCGATTTGACGTACGTAGTAGATAACGTCGATAACGCGTCTTCGTAAGTTTCCGTTTCTCGAAAAAGGTCGTAAACCTCCGCTGAAACCAGGTTCGTTAAAATGTGAAATTTGTCACTATCGGACGGTGACTCCAAGGACGAAATGAATGTCTTGAAACGTATGAGCCAATGTCTCCAGGTGCGCTCGGCATTCGTGTCATCAGGATGCAATTCCAAGATGTTTGGCTTCAAGATCTTGTCCATGGTAACAGTGTATTAGAATAAATTGTACCGAGTAAATTCAAGCAGAGAAGAATAGGCTTTATTCTAATACATCTAGAATAACAAGTCATAAGGTAAGTATCATTACACTACTAAATCTAGATTTGTATAAAGCGTACTAAAATCGTATGAATTTATTTTGAAAATTTATTCCGTTTGTCTATTCCAAAAGTTCTTTTGTAGAATTAATACTGAAATAGTGTTTTATACCAGTATTAATTTCGATTACCCTGCAATATTTTTTAAAGTGTGCTTTAATTATTTTAAGTATTTTATTCATATAGACAGAAAGTGGTTTTAATGTACATTTAAACGCACTACATATGAACATAGGTTTTATTAGATTTTTATATAATTTTAAATTCCAATATAATATAGGTATAGTTTTATTATCTGATTCAACCTTTATACTCTTTTATCCATTATAGAACAGTGACTTGTAATAATTGTTTCTAAACTCAACTCACTACGTTCATATGTTGGATTTACATTTAAATCATTAGAATTAACCTCTTTCGTTAGTATATCATAATAAAGCTTTTTGCATATGAAGACAAAGTTATTACTAGCTTTATCAATGGTTGTTATTATATAGTTATCCTTTAATTTAGTAAGTTCTTTATACATATCTTTATTAATTTTATCTTTCCATTTGTAATTGTTTGTTATTTTCAATTTATTTTTAATTTTATCAAATATATTATCTTTCCAAATGTTTATCTTTGATATATTCGAGGTTTCACTACTAATCAGCTTACAAAAGTAATCATTTAAGTTATTATATAACGAATTGTAAATTTTATTTTTGTCGTTGTTATTATTTAATCTATATTTATACCCTTTTGATAGCAGCTTTCTTAATTCACAATTTTCAATTAATTCTAGATTATGGGTACATATATGTTCATTTATTTTATCAAAACTAAGACTTTTACAATTGCATTCTGTTTCCATTATGTTTCTAATATTATCGTTAAATATTGATTTTAATTCTTTATTATAATTACAAATTTTTCGTCCAAATGGTGGTAGGAGTTTATACCTTATTTTAGGAATATATTTACTTAAATCTGACCCTATTATTTCTTTACTTTTAGAATTATTTAAAAGTCCGGCTATATTTATGTTATCTATACATTTATTAATGAAATTATGGTTAATGTATATTTTCTATTGTTATTATTAACATTTATTGTACGATTATAGTATTTTGTATTACAATAACTGTCTATTATACAACTTAGCCTATCATAGTCGTTAATTAATTTTTGATTTATTGAACAAATGATATCATTAAGAAAACTTCTTATATTTACATAAAGATCTTTTAGCTTATTATCCCTTAAAAGTTCTTTTAATATTTCTAATTGTTCATTTATATACATATCTTTTTTAATATTTTTAACTCTATTTTTCTTATTCCTTTTATCACCATGACTTCTTGGTTTGCGTTTAACCGGATTATTATAATATAGTTGTTTATTATGTATTATACTACTTCTGCCAATTCCTTGTACCACGTCATTCAATCCTAATGGGTACATGGAATTAAGCTTTTTACTCCAAAAATCTTCTTTTTCTAATAGTTTTTGATTTAATATTGAAATGTTTTCTTCGATAATATGTTCTAAAATAAATAATTTACAGTTTTATAGTTTATACAGTTTTACAGTTTTATACAGTTTTACAGTTTTATACCTGATCACATTCTTTACAGGGTATTTTATAAACAATAACATCTTTGTTAAAATCTACTTTACGCTTAAAAATGTTGTACAGTTTAGGTAATTTTCCGTTAAAAATGTGCACTTTGTTAATACAACTATTCTTTTCCTGAGCATGAACGAGAAACAATGGGACCGAAATTTGGTGGGGCAATTGAAAAGTGCATACGATGTGGAACCACAGTGTACGCTGGTGAAAGAATTGGTGCGTGCAGTTCGCAACGGCACAAAAAGTGCTTCAGATGTAAAATTTGCAATACAACGTTGACTTTTGGTACATATAAAGGTCACGATGGAGAAATATACTGCAAAGGTTGCTTCGCCAATAAACTTCTTCCACACGACAGAAACCGCGAACAGGCCGAGAAGGAAATGAAGGCCAGCAAGCAGCTGTAATTCAGTAGCCACTGCAACTATATTATACTATTTTTTATGTTATTGTTAATAAACTTTGAAAATACTGAATTCCACTTGTTACTAACAAAAGGTATTCCTATATGATGTATTCTGTTTATAAGACCAAAAACTTTATTTTTATGTGCTAAAGATTTAAATTTAGCTTTCTTAATAGCCCAAAGCGGAAAACCACTTCTTTGTAAATTATGTGTGATAGCCTTATCTCTTTCACAAATTAAGTGATAGTTAGAACAGATAAGCCTGCAACGTAGGTAATGTGACGTAGCAGCGGAAATCAGCCAATTAGTTGGAACGTTTGTAGTCCAAGAAACAATATCTGACCCTATACCAAATTTTTGATAGACACATGTTTGAAGTATAGAAGAATAAACCGCTTAACCAAGACATCGAGAAAAGGTATACCCACATTAGATTCAAAAGAAACGCGCCATTGAATTCGAGAATCCTTAGAATTTAGCGTATGGGTAAGGAAATCCTGTGTAACGCAATTCTGAGCAACCAAAAATACGACGAAACCACTTGACAACTCCATCAATACTATTGACAACAGAATTTTCCCATTTTGTGAGTTTGAATCATTCCGTTGATTTTGAAAATGCATCTATTTTATCATTTGAAAGTAACTTGTATTTTATTTAAAAAGAACCTAATTTAATGCTTAATAATAAATCCGATTACAACCTTAAATTAAATTATAATTAATTATTCCAATATTACATTATTTGAATTTTTTAATTCGTTTGTTTTTTTCTAATTGTATTATTATTTTGTTTTGGTTTAAATTAAATTACAATTTATTACTCTACATTTACATTATTTTTATTATTAAATTCTAATTTTTTTTGTTACTTATTTTATGATTTTAATTTTATTGTTTTATGATTCTGTTTTTTTTTCTTTCTTTTTGTTGTTTTAAAATGTGTGTAAAATTTTAGTGTATAATTTTTTGTTTCTCGGTATTTTCTTTTTCCTTTAAGTAGAAATGCGGGGCACATCAATGTTGAATTTTTGTATAAATGTTGGAAACACGGGGGAAACAAATTGTGAAACATTTCTTTTGTAATCCTGATGATGATAGCAGGAGCTATCGAAATATAGAATTTTTTTATCAAATAAAGGATATTTTCTTCTTTTTCGTTTATATATGTCGTAATGTAAACGAAGTCTAAACCAAAGAGGTTTTATTTATCAATCTAGAAAACAATCAGTTTATAAAAACAGTTATAGATACTCATGTCAATTAGAGATTATTGACTATATACCACATTCTTCCCCTACATAATAGTTTGAAAGATAAGCAGGTTGACCTCGCTGTCTTTTACTTCTTCGTACCTCGTTGTTAGATTGGTTGACTTGAGTAGTAATCGTCTGCCTATACAAATTCAAGTTTGATTGGGTTGATGTAGCTTCTTCGTTGCTATTTCCGTCCATTGCTTGGGAGGAGGCTTCCTCAAAGTTTGATAAGTTAAGATCTTGGCTTATGGATGTCGTTGTTGGATGTAGGAATTCCTTTTGGTTAGTATTGTTTGACTCTGCTAATGTCGTTCCATCTTCTGGCCCGGACCACGACAATGATAGTTGATCTTCAGGGCAAGGTGCTAAGTCCCGCGTTGAAACCGTGGAAACGTGCCCACTTTTTAGTTGTATTCTAGCGTAGTGCTGGTTCGATTCTAGCAACAGTGCTTCTTGTACCACATTGTCTCCTTTATTACGACAACGAACCAGAACCGGCCCCAAATTTAAAAGCCAACTTGGTAGCGAACGGCCTGTTGAAGATCCTCGGTCGTACTTGAACTACGTTCATGAGTCGTTGCTTAGTAGATGTACACAGCAAACACCGAATTGAGTTCAGCACAGAAGGCAAAACTGACGCCCAAGACTGTATTGGTAATTTCGCATCCAACACCGATAACTGAATTCCACGCCATATCGTTCCATTTAATCGCTCACATTGGCCATTGCCCCGCGGATTGTAAGAAGAAGTTTGGCTTGTAGCAATCCCAAGTGAAGATGTAAACACTTTGAATTCGCGTGACACAAAAGCGCTTCCTCGGTCTGAGTGCAAATATTTCGGTGTCCCAAAAAGGTAGAAAAGCTGCTTTAAGCATGTTATAACTGATTCGGCAGAAGTATCGTAACACGGAAATGCTCACGGAAACCTTGAAAACTCATCGACGACCGTCAGTATATATTTTGCGTTTGTTTTACTGGGAAGTGGACTCTTGAAGTCGATTGACAAACGTTCAAACGGTTGAAGTGATTTGATTAAGATGCTGGTGGGAGGACGATAGAATCTCGGCTTTATCTTTGCACACGTTGAACAAGAGTTTACAACTTCCCGTATATCACTTAAAGAAAATGGCAAATTCTTCGCCCTGACATAATGCCACAATATTGTCTGACCAGGATGACATAATGAACGGTGTAATTTTATTAAGTCGGATTGAGAAGTCGTTACGCCGGAGCATGCTAGTCGTGATAAAGCGTCCGCTGCTACGTTGTCAACGCCGGGACGATAAATGATCTCAAAGCGAAATTGGGATAACTCTAATCGCCAGCGTTCAATTTTTTCATGTTTTATCCTATTCGAATGTGAAGACATCATATAAGCAACTGATCTTTGATCTGTAATAACTCGAAATGGACGTCCAATGAGGTAGTGACGCCATTCTTTAAGAGCTTCAATTATTGCCAGAGCTTCTAATTCAATCGCTGGATTGGGCTTTTCATGTTTGGACAGTACTCGCGAAAAAAGCAACTGGTCTACCACGCTGGCTCAAGGTATCCGCTATCGCTACTTTTGATGCATCTGTCTCTACTTCAAACGGTAAATTTTCATCTATACACGAACGGCAGGCACACATTAAAGCTGCTTTTATATCCTTCAAGCTCTTCATTGCTGATTCACCCATGGGAAAATTTGTCTCTGTAGCAAAATCTCGAGCGCGGTGCGCAAAACCAGGTATCCAGCGACAATAGTAAGTTAACAACCCCCGCAGATGGGAATGTTCGGTTGCATCCGTCGGATTCTTGAGCTCGAAGATTGGTCTAGTTCGTCGTGGGTCGGGCTTAATCATTCCGTTCTCAATACACTGTCCCAAAACGCTTATTGACTCGGATGCGAACACACTCTTGGTTTCGTTTAATGTTAGATGGTATTTTCTTGCCATGGCTAAGAATTTCTGGAGGTTTGCGTTATGCTCTTCCCTATTCTTTCCTGCAATTAAAATGTCGTCGAGATACGAAAAGACACCAGACAATGCTTCTCTGTCAATTAAACTATTCATGATGCGCTGGAACACTGCTACACCGTTTGTGAGCCCGAAAGGCACTCGTTTGTATTGATAAAGGCCTCCAGCAGCCTCGAAAGCGGTGAACTCTTTTTCGGATTGTAAAATAGGTAGTTGATTGTAGGCATCTTTCATATCCACGCATGAGAATATTCGATAGTTCGAAAGCTTGTCTATTAAATCATCCGTTCGTGGCAAGGGAAATGCGTCGAGCAATGTGAATCGATTGATCGTCCGTGAATAGTCGATCACCATTCTTTGTTTTCCCTGAGAATTTGTAACAATGAGTGCTTGTGCCCTCCAGGGGGATGAACTTGGTTCTATGATGCCGTTTTCGAGAAGTCGCTTTACTTCTGATTTAATAAATGCGTCCTGACTAGGAGTTCGTCGACAAGATTTTGTTTGCAATGGACGAATATCGATATTTCTATGTTCAAATAACGGATGTGGTTCAACATGCATTGCTTCCACAGCCCCAATAACAATCGGTGCATGCATTCCTCCAAACTCCAGTGCAAGATGCTTGAAACGCCTGAGAAAAGGATGGCCCAAAATTACATCAGCACAAAGGTTGTCTAGAACAAAACACTTGACACCATAATATTTTTCGCCCATTAGCTCCAAATCGAGAGCAACTGTTTCCCTCAAAACGCTTTGAAAAGAAGACGATGCCATCCGAGCAATTTCGTAACACTTAGTAGTTGACCGTTTACAACGTTTTATCATGTTTGACGATATAAAATTTGAACTGCTACCAGTATCTATCAGAGCATTCATTTTGATACCGTAAGCCGTTATAGAAACCATGGCGTTCTTGAGACCCGGAGAAGAAAGCTGTGAAATTTGAGCAATCTCAGATTGAATTCAAGTCAATCGAATTGCGCTTCCTGGGCATGCACATTTTGGCAAAATGACCGACTTTTTGACACGATCGGCATTTAACTTTTAGCGCCGGGCATTGGGCTCGAGGATGTTTTGCATTTCCACAGAAGAAACAAGATTGACGGGTAGCATTAACTTGAATTGCCGGAGAGTCGTCCGTCATATTTTCACTACTAGCTGCAACATTAATAGGATCCATCATTTGCACAGGTTGACAAGAGTACGAGTTAGCTTGTAATTCGGCCTGTTCAAGCGATCGAGCAGCGTGATAAGCGTCGTCCAGCGAAAGCTTTGACCGCTCCAATAAACGTTGACGGATGCTCGAAGAAGCCAACCCTCGAATAAACGAATCGCGAACGTACTCATCGTGATAACGCTTCGCATTTACATCCTCAAAATCACATGATTTTGGTAAATGCAGTAGTTCATGTAGAAACTGATCAATGGTTTGTGGATAAGCTTGCTTGTACGTTGACAAAACGTGTCGTTGAAACACCACATTGCGCGGCTTTACGAACAAAGCCTCTAGAGCAAGCATTGCATCTGCAAATATTTCGGTAGACTCGATGTATCGAAACAGATCTACACTGATCAGGTTCGTTAATAGTGGCATTTTATGCTCTTCTCTAAGATCGGGAATACGAGAAAGAAACGCATTTAATCGAGTTTTCCAATGCCTCCACCGTGTTTCTGAATCCGTCGAATCCTTTGACATTGAAAGCACATCTGGTTTCAACAGCTTGTCCATAACAAATTGATAAATAAATTGTCGTAATGTAAACGAAGTCTAAACCAAAGAGGTTTTATTTATCAATCTAGAAAACAATCAGTTTATAAAAACAGTTATAGATACTCATGTCAATTAGAGATTATTGACTATATACCACAATATAATAACTAAATATTTGAAATGGAAGAAGATTGTGGGTTTAGTATTTATTAATATCTTTATACTTTTTGATTATTGAATAAAGTTTATTATTAGTGATCGAATTTTTTGAATTCGTTAATTTGCAAATTATTAACGTTTGTCTTCTTCTACGAGGAAGACAAACGTTTTCTTGTATTTATTTTTTTAAATACATATTTGTTAAAAAAATTGAAATTATATTTTATATAAAAGTTATTTGGTTAATGAATAATCGCCATTATTTGCTGAATACGCTTTGTTTTATTTATAGAAATGACTACTCATCTGTCCATATCGATTGTACCATCTAAAATTGAGTTAAAATCGTTGATTATTAAAAAGAAAGTCGAAATTTCACGTCCAGTATCTGTATTTAATCTGTTTATTGAATATTGGAAATGTAAGCTCACTAATGAATTTAAATATCTTGATGCTATTGACGCATATGCGAAAATGTCTGGTGCAGTAAAAAGCAAATGGAAACTTAGAGCTGACGAGGTGAACAACGCAATTGATGAATACGCCGATATTCTTAATTTAGGATCATCGACAGTGTTGAATACGACAACCTTAATGTCTAATAAGCAATATATTAACGATACTAAGAATACTAGAAATAATCTTGTGTTAAGCGAGTTTATAGCTTTGAATAAACCCGTCCAGCAGCAGATTAACTCTGTTAGTACAGAAGAGATTCTTGACAGTGCGGCATATTTTATGCTGCTATCTAATACGACAGACCGGATAACCAGTATAATTAAGGCTAGTATAGAATGTGATGTTAATAGGGAACTGACCAAATCAGAAATTGACGAAACGGTAAATAAATCTTTGGACTATATATACACTTGGTTTGCTGTGTCAACAAGATTTCTCAGTCAACTTATTAATAACAATATTCCGTGTGAAGATGATGACACATTTCTTGATAGTCTTTCGTACACTACACCAAATATCATTGAAACTAACGAATTAGGAGATGATTTATTAAAACACTAAATTAAAATTTGTCTCAAAAACGAAACGTTTTCTACATTGTTATTGACCTTAACAAAATCCTTCGTATTTCCTAGCTTTAGTAACATCCTGTAATTTAAAATTCAATATTTATTTGTAATGATAATTTTATTATTGTTTTGATAACATCACGAGCACAGCTCAGTTGCATCACTACTTATTAGTGTAATTAATATTTTTTTATAAATTATCCATTGCATCTAGTAAAACAATTTTAAATTTTTCTAGTCTTTGATCCAACTAGCTCATCACATAAATTGTTCCAATTGCTCACGATGCGTTGACAAAATTTCACAGTTATAGTGCCAATCACTCTGTGATGACATATGCACGTTATATTAACTATGATATATTCACAATGTCATAGTACATTACATAGTGAATGCCCATGCAAGTTAGACGTTGCTATAAGATCCTACAACCCAGATAATACGTGTCTAGGTTTGTGAGGGAACTGCCACGTCAATTTTAAATTCTCAATATCGCGAAGAATAGCAAAATAAGCCCTGAATTTTTAATAACTGCTTACAATCTAGAACTAACTGATATTGACTAATACTAACGATTTCTGATTATGAAAAGCTTATTACAAAGTTGCCGATTTGTGTTATATTGTCTTCTCGGGAGCATCGGTAAGCACATTGAAAATTTCTGGATATAATAAACAGATTACAAGAAGAATGACTAAAATCAAGGCAATTAATTAAAGCTAGAAAATGAAAGGCAGCTAGCTAACTGCAGATTAATTCAGTTCCTAGGTTTCGAGCAATGATTTATTTAAACGCAACAAGGTGGCATGCGATTCGAGCAAATGCAAAGTTGTACGGTTGTTGTGGTACCATCTGCAGCTGCAAAGGATATTATGCCAAATAATTTATATACGGTTTTTGTGCAGCATAGTCATCTACTGTTTTCACATCAATTCGGGTGTCATATGCTTTCCGGTTGTGATAATGGGGACACACTCGACGATACTACAGTATAATACCATGATGTAATTAATATAAGAGCAAGATAATAATGTGAAGAACGCATCAGTGACATTTCTCGATGAGATTAAATCTTCCTCTGGAATCGAGTTTACTTCAAGCAAAACGGTGGTTAGAACCGATAATCAACTTGCAGTAATGATAATTTATTTAACGTAGCGAATGCGTGACAGCTGCACGCTTACAAGTCCATTAACAAAAAACAGCAGAAATCATACAGGTTTATTAATTAATTGTTTAAATGACATCGGATTAGGCGTTTGAAGCACGACATTGATGTTGATTGGCGGATATGAATGGGTATATGATTCCACAAGAGAGGAGCAGTCGCAACGAAAGAGCGAAAGCCAAAATATGTAGAGTAGTTTGGAGCTTGTAAAAGAAGGGAATTACGGGAACGCAAGGAACAGTAAGCAGGACGAGAATTGTCGAGAAAAGGAAGGTTGAGAAATGAAAGTGTATGAGGAGTTATAAGGCGAAACGCAATGATAAGAAGACAAATTTGAACACGACAATAAATGGTAGGTAAATCGAGAGAAGAAAGATGGTAGGATGAATGATCAAAACGATGAAGGCAGATGAGAACTCGGACGGCTGCGTTGATGATGCGTTGTAAAGGAATAAGAGTAGATTTAGGTGAGTTGGAAAATAAACTCAGACAGTAATCAAGTCTTGAGAAAATTAGAAAAGATATGAGAGTCATACATGAAGGGAAATCGATCAATATACAAATTTGACGGAGGATGCGGAGAATCAAGGTAGATGAGCGTACTTTATCTCTAGTGAAAAGGTTTAAGTGAAAGTCTGTTGTCGAAATGGAAGTCTATGAAAACAAGATTGTCAACGATAGTAAGAGTTGTAGAATTTAATGATACGAAGGGAGGTTCTACGCCGAAGCGTCGAGGAAGGATCCACATTATTTTTGATTTATTAAGATTCAGAGAAAGACGAAGAGAAGAAAGATGATTGAAAATTGAAGCAAGACAATTAGAAGCAGAAACACTAAGATAATGAATACGATAAGCAGGTGCGTGAGCATAGATGATAATGTCATCAGCATATTGCATAACATAGAAGTTAAATGTATGATAAATAGAAGACAAATCATCGAGAAGAGAGAAAAGCAAAGTGCCTAATACGGAGCCTTGTGGAACACCGGATGGGGTGGAAGAAGGATAAGAGAGAGAAGAGTTAGAACAAATGCGAAAAGTACGGTTTGATAGAAATGAAGACAACCAAGCTACAGTGTGTAAAGAAAAGCCATAATCATGACGAAGACGATAAAGAAGAAACTAGTGTTCGACGACGTCGAAAGCATATGATAGATCACGAGAAATTATGACACTACATAATTTTTGACCGCGCGAGATGAGTAAGTCGTAATAAACTTTAAGACAGACAATTTCAGTAGAGTCATTAGAGCGAAAAGCAGCTTGGAAGGGAGGGAACAAGTTGGAGGAAAATATATATATGTATAGACTTGCTCGAGAACAAGACGCTTTAGGAGTTTAGAGAGGGTTGGGAGAAGTGAGATAGGACGGTACGAATATGGTAGTGAAGGGTCGATAGATTGCTTTTTTAGGATAGGGCGAACAGTGGCGCATTTCCAATTGGTTGGAAATGTGCGTTTGCGGATAGACAAGTTAAACAAAGTGGTTAGGAAGAGTGAGATGGATGAGCAGATTTTTTTAAGCAAGTGGGTAGGAATTAGGTCAGAAGGAGATGTTTTATTGAGTAATGACAGCAGAACCGAAGAAACTTCATCAGACGAAACGGGAAGGTGGAATAGCTCCGGGACGGAAGTATTTAAAGAGAAGCGAGGGTACAAGGGGGCTGTGAGTAGTAGGGAAAGTAAATTAGATAGCTTAGTTTGTAGATAAGAAGATAATTCATCAGGATTTATATTACAAGAAGTAGATGATCGTGAAAGAATTGAGTTTAAGATTTTCCAATGAGATTTAGAGTTGGAAGATGACTCGAGTTGATTTCGCCAAAAGATAGTACGTTTAGTACGTATAAGAATAAGATGTGAACGGCTTAGAGAAAAGTAGGAATCACGGAGATTTGGAAAGAGTGAGTTGGGAGAACGTTTAAGAAAGCGATTATACACACGAAAAGAGTGACGGAGTCGACGCTTAGAAAGACTACAGTCAGAATCGAATCAGGGAGCATGGCGCAAGCGCTGAGAGCTTCGGAGTCGACTAGGCAGAAGTTTATTGATGATAGACATAAGGTCAGAATCAAGCAGAATACAGAGATCATCGTGAGAGAGATAGTTAAGAGGAAGTGAAAAGAGTAAAGAATTGAGTAAGGCTGTGCAGAGAATAGGGATATCGAGAAGTTTCCAGGGTCGACTTGGTGTGGATAATGGTGGAGGCGGAGAAGGAGGATGGGGACAAGTAAGAGTAAGAGTGACAAGGAAATGATCGGACAAACCAGGATCAGTAATTGACAAGGAAGTATAGTCATTGAAGCAGCTAGGGACAGCAATGATGTCGAGAGCACCGCCGAGAATATGAGTTGGGCTTGTTGAAAGTAATTTATAGTTAAAATCAGAAAAAAAGATTAGTTAAAGTGATAGAGTCAGAGTCAGCCGGGCGATCAAGACGAATGTTAAAGTCACCGAGAACAAAAGAAGGAGTATAAGACAATGAACAGTGAGACATAAGATCTGCAAGGTCGTTAAAGAAGATACGTGAGGGGGCAACTGAACCTGGACGGTATACAATCACAAGTTTCAGAGGGAAAGGAGTTGATAATCTGCATATGAGTAATTCGAACGAGGTGTAACGGATGTTAACGTTAATTTTACGTAAAGACATTGGGTGACGAGCAATGGCAACAATACCGCCATGGTTAAAAGCAGTAGATGTATGAGAGGCAATTGGACGAGCTGATTCAACTAAAGAACAACCAGAGCGACATAGACGACGAATAGCAAGATCGTCGGAGTCACAATGCCAGGATTCGGTAATGCAGAGAATATCGATAGATAATTGATCGAAGATATCAAGGAACATATCAGCTTTATGAAGAATGGAGCGAGTATTGAATAGACTAAGATGAAAAGTATGCTTAGGAGCGAGATCGACTAGCGAAGAAGATAAGGGGGAGAGATGGGACGCCATCGAATTTTTGGCCTTGTGTGTACAACGTGAAAATTTCCGTTGATTTGACGTATAGATAAGGATGACTCGCCGTTTGTTTCACGTCGATGTTTCTCAATGTGAGCTAAATTGAGCTGGGCAATATCAGAAGGGGAGCGGTCAGGGAAGATACGACAAGTATACGAAGTGGTAAGAAGTTTAAAACGTTGGGAAAGTACCAAGGATGCATGTGAATTATGTCGGAAAACGATTTTTAGGAGTGGAGGACTGAGATAATTGGATTTAGTGGATTTGTTTAAACGGATCAAAGATACAGGAGCGATATTATTGAAGAGGGATGGATTATTATCAGGAAGAATGGTTGCTAGGATAGACGTGAAAGCAGATACATCATCATCGAGGCGACATTGAGGAGAAGCAGATTCGGAAACCTTTAAATTAGATATGATAATGCATCGATCGCGCGAAGGAAAACGATTACGTAGTGGTGGACGGACAGACCTGGTAGTAGTAGAGGCAAAAGAGCAGATAAACGTGATAATGATAGGGGTGCTAAGTGAAGAGTTAAGATAGTTTGGAGCATGTGTGACAGGAGTGGAGTGTTGAATCGGTTGATCGTAGATGTTACTGTTGATGATTTTGGCGGAAGGATGTAAATTATAGATAGGTGATACGGTTTGAGCATGTGTGACAGAAATGGATTGTTGAATAGGTTGAACGGAGATGTTACTGGAGATAATTTTGACGGAATGATGTAAATTATTGAGAAGTGATACGGTGGAGGTAGAGTAAGGAGTACGTGAAGAGAAGAAAGAGGTATGAGATGTATTTAGATGTGGGGATGAATAGGAAAAATGAGGTACGAGATGAAGGCCTTTACTGTTTGCATTGTTAGGAAGATGAAGATTAAGGGAAGTTTTATCCGTAGTTAAAGGAGGAGTGTGTGTGAGAAGTTTCAAGAAGGGGTTTCATAGATGACGGAGGAGTTAGTAAGCAAATGGATGACGACGATAGATTGGAAGATATGTTGTCGTTTGTTGATGTTCCATGTATAACAGCGGTCTGAGTTGACTGAGAGATATCATCAAGTTTATTTATTGAGCACAAATCTGTTTCGTTAGCGTTCAGAACGTCTCCGACGTTTGAGTGGTCATTCTTCATTAGCTTACCTACGAGGGCAGCACAACAGAAGCCGCAGAGGAAATTACGATTTGAAACGTTGTCCTAGTCAGTGAAAGGAATGGCAACGTGAGTCCAAACATTGCAGTTCTCGTTGTCGCATCCAATTTGCTTTTCGATGTAAGCTTCCTTTACGGACTTGAGTTGCTGGCCGACATTTTTAGTTAGCTTTCTCTTTGCCATAATAAAATGTTAATTAGTTAGTTATAATCAAGAATGTTTAAACTCCGTTAGTCTGCAAGTCATTAGTTGTAAGTAGTTCGCGTTAGTTGTAAGAAGTCGTTAGTTGTCAGTAGCGAGCGGATGTCGTCGATTGTTGTCGAAGGTTGTCGTTGGTTGTCGTCGAAGATTGTAGTCGAAATTGTATTGTATGTTATTTTATTGTAATTGTAAGTAGTTTATTTATTACCAAGAATGTATTAATCCTGGTGGACAAGATTTTTCGCGACCGAAGCGAGCGGAACTGAACTTATATGTTATTTTATTGTATATTATTTATCTCAAACTTTTTTTAAGGTGATACGTACATATCATATCACATGGGAGGAAGGGGTATTTCAAAGGGAGATTAAAGATTGTATTATATATGTGATAAAAATGTTAGGAAGATGAATTTGATGTATATGAAATTTAAACGACAATGCCCGATATCTCCCCATCCTCCCCATAGTAATCGTTTGATCGATCAAATCTTCTAAGAATTTTAAAAATTACTGTTTTTGAAATTAAATGTTCAATAACTTTATGTGGAAAATCTCAAATTACCAAAGCTTTGGATTATAGATCATGATAAATATGCAGATTAATTATGCAGTACTGCAATAAAAGTTATGTTTATATTTGAAATTTTTCAAATTCAAATCATCTTTTTTCGAAAAAATGAAGAAAGTTGAATAACTTTTCGTGCATTTGCTGGAAAATTTTACAATGATAGCAATTACACCGGAAATTCATGCAAATAATACAAATATATTTAAAAGTCTTCAATTCGCTTAAAATTTTAAAAAATTAAATATTTAATTTTTTTTAAAAATTTAAATATTTAAATTTGTGCTTGTTTCTCCCAAAAAATTGTAAGTTGAAAGGGTACTTACAATTCCGCTATTTTAGCACATTCTTATTTTGCTACGACAAAGTCAGCATAACGGAAAAGATCCAAAGATGGGACGCCATCGGATTTTTGGCCTTGTGTGTACAACCGTGAAAATTTCCGTTGATTTGACGTATTGATAAGGATGACTCGCCGTTTGTTTCACGTCGATGTTTCTCAATGCGAGCTAAATTGAGCTGGGCAATATCAGAAGGGGAGCGGTCAGGAAAGATACGACAAGTAGACGAAGTGGTAAGCAGTAAATTCACTAGACAATGTGTAGGTCGATGGTTGTCGTCAACCATCGACGACAACCATCGACGACAACCATCGACGACAACCATCGACGACAACCATCGACGACAACCATCGACGACAACAATCGACGATAACAATCGACTACAACAATCGACAACAACAATCGACGACAACAATCAACGACAACCATCGTTTATAAAAGGACGTAAGAAAACAACTAAGACCGACACCAACTATGGACAACTGCAAGTACAGTGCTCGATACACGACTGCAGCGTCTGGACAACAATCACCTGCGACAAGAATAAGGCTAAAGAAGACTTCATATGTGGTTTTTGTGCCAACAAACTAATCTGCAACCTTTCCAATAAGCACATATCAACATCCAACACGTCAACTCAAACTACACCGTCGTTTCTAATGTCCTTTCTCTATCCACCGACCCTGCCACCATATACACTTCCCATTCCATGTCATCTTCACTCCCCGACACCCCACGTCCCGTCCTTCCCGTCTCGTTTCTCAATAACTTGCATCCATCAATCAAAATCACCTCCACCAACCTCCACTATCCTTCCACTCATAACCTTTCCTCACATCGCTTGCCACCCTCTTTATTATCATTATCCTCTATGTCTCCCGTCGTCAAACCAAATCCCTCCAAATAATCAACTGCCAGCTCTTCTATCGTAATCTCACCTACTCACGTCAGTCGTCCTCCTTTCCGGAAGCGCTTTGCTTATCGCGATCATTGCGTTATTGTCACTAATATCACGCCTTCTAACTCCTTATCTCCACAAGCACGTCTAGACCACGATGTTTCCGCCTTCAGATCCATCCTCTCGTCTATTGTACCTGCGGATAAACCATGATTTTGCAAGGACATTTCTTCTGTCGCATTATTCCGTCTAAACAAATCTTCTCAATCTAATCCTTCCCAGCCCCCTCTCCTAAAAATTGTTTTCAAGCATCGCTCTCACGCGTCTTCTGTCCTCTCTCAACGATTCAAACTCATGTCATCTTCAACCACTCGAATTTTCCCCGATCGCGCCCCTTCTGAAATCGCTCAAATCTCTTCAGCCCGCATCAAAAAACGCCGTCGCGAGGAAAACGGCGAAACATCACTCTCCATCCGAAACATAGACGGAAATTTTCAAGTTGTCCACACCCGTCCAAAAATTCGACGGCGCTCCATCTCTCCTATTGTATTCTCCACTAGACTCTTTCGCCATAACACACGGTTTCCGCCTCGGTCTCCTAACACTAGATCTATTCTCAATAAATCCGATCTTATCCTCAACCTATTCACCAAGCAATCCATCGATCTCTTCTGCCTCACCGAATCCTGGCACTCAGATTCCGACGACCTTTCCATTCGCCGTCTGCTCTCTACCGGTTGCTCCCTAGTCGAATCCGCCCGCCCCCTCAGCTCATGCCCTTCTAAATTCTCTAATCATGGCGGCATCGTCGCATTCGCGCGTCACCCCGCGTCTCTTCGCAAAATCAATCCCCCTTTCAGTCATTGCTCTTTTGAATTGCTCACTTGTCGTTATTCTAACCCGATCACTCTAGATATCGCCATTGTATACCGTCCTGGTTCATCAGCTCCTACAGCCTTATTTTTTACAGAACTCGCTGACCTCCTTTATCATTGTTCTTTGTCCTCAATCCCTTCACTCGTTCTAGGCGACTTCAATATCCGCCTAGACCGCCCCTCTTCCACGGATTCCATCCGGTTCATCAACATTCTATCCAACTACAATTACAAACTAATCTCCACTGCCCCCACACATATACTTGGTGGGGCACTCGACATCATCGCTGTCCCCGATCATTTTGCTGCCTACACCTCACTGTCCATCTCTGATCCTGGTCTATCCGATCACTTTCTTATCACCCTTGATCTCACTCGCAACCACACCCCTCCTCACACACCTACAATCCTACGTCGCCCTTGGAGAAATCTTGACCTCTCCCTTCTCCGCTCTGCCTTACTCAAATCGTCTCTATCATTACCCACAATAACATATTCATCTCCTCACGATCTCGCCTTTCTGTTCGACTCTGAACTCACACCCACTATTGATCTTCTCTTGCCCTTCAAGCCTCACCGACACCGTCGCTTGCACCGTGCCCCATGGTTTGACATCCAATGCCTACTCTCAAAGCGTCGACTCCGCCATGCTTTTCGAGTCTATCACCGCTCTCTCAGACGTGATTTCCGCTCGATCACTCCGTCTTTCCGTGATTCCTATCTTGCTCTTCGCAAGATAGGAATCGTCCCCTCCTTAAGTAACAATCGCTCGACCCCTCCCTTCCTTCTAGCTATCGCCCCATTTCACTACTCCCTACTCTTTCTAAGCTCTTAGAACGCCTCATCTTAATACAAATCAACGCTTATCTCTCCTCATCCAATCTGTACCCTCCTTTCCAATCCGCTTTCCGCTCTAATCACTCGACAGAAATCGCATGCATAAAAGTGTACAACGACTTACTCATTTCTCGAGACAAGGCTCTATATAGTGTTCTCATCTCCCTCGACCTCTCCTCTGCATTCGACATTGTCGACCACTCCGTCCTCCTTTCTTGCCTTCGTTATGATTACGGCTTTTCTTCCTCCTCCGTAGCATGGTTCGCCTCATATTTATCCGACCGTTCCTTTCGCGTCTGTTCTAATTCATCATCATCCCCTCCCATCCCTATTTTTGAGGGGTCCCACAAGGTTCAGTCCTAGGTCCCCTGCTTTTCTCTCTTCTGCTTGGCGATCTCTCTCCGTTTATCAAACCTTACTCCTTTAACGTCATGCAATACGCCGATTACATTCTAATCTATGCTCATGTACCCGCACATCCCCTACACGATATCGGCATTTCTGCCTCTAACTGTCTTTCTTCTATCTACAAACGTCTCTCCAATCTCCATCTCGTTCTAAACCCTGAAAAGTCCAAAATAATGTGGATCCTCATCCGTAAACCAAACATATCTCATCCCACTGTATATTTTTCCTCATTGATCATCCCCATAGTCCACAATCTCACTTTATTAGGGTTCCATTTTGATGATAACCTTTCCCTTAAACCCTTCGTCCGTGACAAGGTCCGCTCATCTAACTTAATTCTCCGTGACATCCGCCGTATCCGCCCCCTTATCGACTTCCGTTCTTGTATGTCTCTTCTTTCATCGCTTCTTTTCCCTAAAATCGATTACTGCCTTAGCCTTTTCGCCAATTCTCCAAAATCCATCATCCTACCCCTACAACGAATAATCAACACCGCCGTTCGAGTGCTCTTTCGTCTCCGTCGCTTCGACCACACATCCACATATTTTGCCCAACTCTCCTGGCCCACCATCCGCATCCGCATCAAACTCCGCATTCTTCTCGTTACCTTTCGTCTCATCGCTGTCGGCTCCCCATCGTTCATTAACTTTCCTTTCTTAGACGATACTCGCCCCACCTCGCTATCGCTTCGTTCCTGTCATACCCTCTTACTCCACGTTCCTAATTACTCCAACAACTACGGTCTCCGATCCTTCCTCGTGGCCGCCTCACTCGCCTGGAATCAACTCCCTCTCGACGTCCGCCGCGCCCCCTCCTTTATCACATTCAAACACATTCTCCGTTCCTACCTTCTCGACACCTGATTTACATTTTTTTTAGTTGTGGTCATGTAAGCGTGCGCTGGCACGCATTTGCCACGTTAAAATAAATCTTTTTTTAAACGTCATTGATGGGATGTGTATCAATATTATCGATTCTAGCATTACATAATTGATATTTATTCGTATTATATTTATTCGTATTATTTATCCGTTATTCTGTTACAACCAAGTTATTCCAGCAAACTTCTAATAAATGATCTATATCATATCTCCTTTACTACTTTATCTCATCACTCACCAAAACACGATTTAATCATCCGCATATTACATCCATCTGTAAGACTCGCATCTCTACAATTTATCTCTAATTATTGTCAATTTACGCTAACTTTTGTAATAGGAAAACGATTTATGTAGTTTGAGCTCTTCACAAACTCTTCAGTTCCGCCACGAGCGGCTTGTGTTCAAGCTCGCCACATCCTCCCCGCCGGCGTCTACCTGGCTTGTCTCCTTTGCCGTATTTGCAGCTGATTCGGTTGGCGCGTATAATGCTTGCAACGGAACCCCACATGATTCGCTTTCGACTGATGACCTTTTTTCGACCTTTTTTAAGGCTCTAATAATCTAATTGCATTGCATCTAATACAAATTCCCATTTTGCCAAATCAACCCTTTAAACGAATGAACTTACATAAAGCACAACATTTACATTATTCCAATCAAATCGGCACTTCCCAGCTTTTCGGTGAAGCCATATACTGTTTTTCCGTTTTAATCACCATCCACTACTTCATTCATATCCGCCTCAACGCATACTCATTACTCTTATGCAGCTCGTAAACGTCATGCTTATCGCAATCGTTGCATCATTTCGAAAAATATACCACCTTCCAATTCTGATCAAGTACAATCTTGTCTTGATCACGATGATAATATATTTCGCACCATTCTTATACTTATAACTCCTGCAAATTTAAATTAAATTAAACCCTTATCTCTTTTTCGTTAGAGATTTCACTCCAGTGATGCCACCTAATCTTATTTAATTAAGTCATCCTAAAAGATTGCTTTTAAGCTTCTTCTATTCTATTCAGACGCTTTTTTCTATTAACTTATTTCTCAAAATATTTCCTGATCGCTCTTCATCTAGCATTGGCTAAACATATTTGTATGTAGCATTCATATAGCATTCACATATTTGTAATTATAGATAGACTTGGTGCTATTGTTATAAATAAAGATTACAAGATCTTTACATTGGCAACGAAGGTACAAAGTGAACAATGACAACGATACCGACAAACTTTCCAACGATACCACACTTTGAACCGGACAACAATATCGCGGATTGTTTAAGTGAGTGGATCGAACACCTCGAAGATGCATTTGCAGCATTCGCAGTATCAAACGACTCGCAACAATTGGCCATATGACGATTCTATGTAAAGAAATACCGGAAACAAATTATCAAGACGCTCCCGATTAACCAAGAAACAGATAAAAACCAGCATTTGACCAAACAAAAAGCGATCTGGATTGTCATTTTATAAAACAATAATTCGGTGTTCGAAAGATACAAATTTCGTACAATGACACAATTCACATGAGTTAGCACTGATACATACGTTACACGGTTACGAGAACAAGGTTCACGTTGCAAATTCAACGAATACTCTCTTGACAAAGCTATAGTAGATCAGTTGACAGAAAAATGCACATCAGTAAAAATGCAACGAGCGTATTTGAAAGAAACATAAACCACATCGCAAATGCCTGTTTAAAAAGGCGCAAGGAGCGAATGGTAAATAATATGTCTTTCGAAAACGACAGTACAGATAACGCTGCACAGCACTTAGGACATCGACAAAAGCAGGCTTGTAACGAGTATGTATTTCGAATTAATAGCAATATAGAAACAAGAAAACTTAATAAACGAAACGACAGTCGACATTATTATTATTATTATTATACATTTCAACAACATACGAGCATTAGCTCAAATAGCTGGCTCACAATAAGTTCGTAAATAAATTAATTAGTTTTTAAAATAAGGAAATGCAACACGAAACATTGCTTGATCCATTCGTAGTCTTCTTTTAAAAGCACTAAGTGAACTGCATCCAACGGTGTCTGCATCAAGGTTGTTCCACAGCTCAACAATTCTTCTATCAAATTGCATCGCGCCCAATTTCTGTACTCTGTTTCTTCGAATAGTTAAAGAATGACCGCGAAGAACATTTGAACAACGTAGTTGAACCCTACTCCGAAGAGGGTGATGAGGACGTTGGAATAAATGCCAAACAAGGCACATATCCATGTACCGACGGGTCCATGTGACGGTCTCAAGTCCTAATGATCTCAGTCTGTCTTCATAAGGCAGCGACGCCAACGTTGGTGCTAGCTTTGTTGCCCTGCGAAGTACCCTCTCTGATTTCTTATGTTCATGCACAGTACGTGGGTATACAACCGGAGCTGCATATAAAAGTCTACTCAATACATCTGCTAAAGATGATTATCGATTCTGGAGCTAACGTTAATATTATTGATAAAAGCACATTTGATCGTACTAAAACGGAATAATCTACTATATAGCTTACACCAACAAATAAAATACCTAAGGCGTATGGAAACTCAGATATTCCAATAATCGGGGAATTTTTTGTGTCATCGCTAATAGATTTAACAAAAGTCTACAGATAATACTAGTCACTAAAGAAGAAAAGTCTAAAAATATCTTAAGCAAAGAAGCCTGTATCGATTTGCAATTGCTAGATATAAGAGAAATTAACAAAATTGATAAGAAAAACATTCCACACTCAAAGACTTGGACGCTTTAAGAATTATAAACTACGATTGGACATCGACCCAACAATAAAACCCGTATCCAAAACACCACATCGTACTCCATTTCATCTCCGGAAAGCTGTGGATGCTAAGATAAAAAATGCTGATCAATGATGTTATTGAAGAAGTAAGCGGGGCCACTCGTTGGTGTTCACTAATAGTGGCAGTACCAAATCCCAATGGAGATATTCGGGTTTGCACCGACTTAAGAATAGTAAACGAAACCATAAGAAGAATTTGATATCCTATTCCTACAATAGAACAGTTAATAAGCAACATAAGTCAGGAAAAAATATTCTCTAAAATAGATCTTAACTCGTTATATCACTAGATTCCACTCGATCCAAATTCTAGAGAAATTACAACATTCTCGTGTGATTCTGGAATATTTCGATATAAGGTCCTAGTAATGGGAATAACGTCCGCATCTGAAGAAGGACAACGTATACTATAACAACTATTAAAGCGATGCGACAACTGCCAAAACGGATCTGATGACATCCTGGTATGGGGTCGTGATACAAATGAGCATGATAGAGCGTTAAAACAAGTACTACACAATCTTGCAAAAAATAATCTAACAATTGCGTACGATAAGTGTAGATTTCATGAGAATGAAGTGGAATTCTTTGGACATATTTTATCTCATCATTAGCTACCATAAGCGAACCTCTTAGGGAATTGACTCCCTCCGGAAAGCAATTGAAATGGACAGAAAATAAGCGAAATTGCTTTGTAAACTTGAAGAACATAATTGGCAACAGTAGAACGCTATCGCACTTCGATAGCGAGCTGGAAACGTACGTTATTACAGACGCTAGCCCTGTTGACATTGGAGACATATTATGCCAAAAACATGAAAACACATTAAAGCCGTTTAGCTTTGCGTCAAGAACCTTGACTCAAGTCGAGAGACTATACTGTCAACTTGAAAGAGATGCACTGGCTGTAATCTGGACATGTGAAAAGTTTCACATATATTTATATGGGAAATGATTTACTATTATGAAGGATCACAATGCGCTTACTACGATATTAAATCGGAAAGGGAAATCGTCAGCAAGAATACTAAGGTGGCTATTGAGACTACAACAATACTCATATCGAGTAATATATATGAAAGGCTCTGAAAATCCTGCAGACATTTTGTCCAGACAAGCAATGATTTACGAAAAAGAACGATCACCAGAAAGATATATATAAATTTTGTAATCGCGCATCATATACCAAAATCGATAGCTTTATCAGATGTTATAATGGAATTAGAGAAGGATACAGAAATTTTAGCATTGAAAGAAGCAATTTCGAAAAACATTTGAACTAATAACATAACCAAACATATCTACGAATACAAAATGAGTTAAGCACAAAGAGAGGATTGGTTATAAGAAAAGAAAGGATAATGATGCCTGCATTAATGAGACATGATATAATCAGGATAGCCTACGAAACACATGGAAATCGTAAAGGCAAAATCCTTACTGCGAACCAAGATCTGGTGGCCTAACATCAACCGAGACATAGAGGAGGAAATAAAAAATTGCCATGCATGCGCAAGTGTAAATCGAACGCTTCACTATACACCACTACAAATGTCGAAAATGGCGGGACCGAGGAATACTATACATATAAACATATGCAGACCATTTCCAACGGGATATTATGTACTAGGAATTATAGATGCTGCGACCAGATGGTCAATCGCGACTATACTGAAATCAACCATATTCATACGTGTCATAGAGGCCATCATACCATGCATATGATCATACGGGTCTCCGAATATCATCGTGACCGATAATGACCACAATTTCAATCAAGGAAATTCCACAATATGTGTGAGGAATGGGGTATTAAACATCGTCGAGTGACACCATATCATTCAGCAGCAATTTTGACACTATGATAAAAATGATAAGAACGACAACGGTAGAAGGACGAGACTGGAGAAAATAATTAGACAAATTTATTTTATATTATCGCATATCGACACACTGCACAACGAGAAAATCGCCAGCGAAATTGTTATTTGGACAGGAGCTCAAAACAAAATTACCTAAGATAAACGTATCCGAAACTGAAAACGGCAAATATTTACGGACTCAAGAATTGGATACAACCGCTAAGCAGAAAATAAAGGAAACCGCAGACAAGCGACGACATGCAAAGCAACACGACATTCAAGTGGGGGATATCGTGTTGGTGGAACAGCCGAAACAAAATAAGCTCACAACCAGGTTCTACAATGAGCGTTGGGAGGTTATGGAAGTCAAGGGAAATGCGGTAAAGTTACGGAGAAATAGCTTATACATATTACAAAGCGTAGACGGTTAATAATAATACAAATTTATTTAATGTGGCAAATGCGTACAAGCTGTACGCTTACAAGTCCACAAACAAAAATGAAAAAGTCAAGCGGATAAATTGTTAAAATGGGATCGGATTTGTCGTTTGAAGCACTGCACGGAAGTTGATTGACGTATATGAATGGGCAGATTATTCCACGATAGAGGAGCAGCCACCAGGAAGGAGCGGAGTCCAAAGGAGGTAGAGTAGTTTGGGACATGTAAAAGAAGGGAATTACAGGAACGCAAGGAACAGTAAACAGGACGAGAATTATCAAGAAAAAGAAGGTTGAGAAATGAAGGGGTATGAAAAGTTACAAGGCGGAAAGCAACGATAAGAAGACGAATTTGAACACGACAATAAATTGTAGGCAAATCGAGAGAAGCAAGATGGTAGGATGTATGATCAAAACGACGAAGACGGAGGAGAATTCGGACAGCTGCGTTGACGATGCGTTGTAGGGGAAGAAGAGTGGATTTAGGTGAGTTGGAAAATAGACTAAGAAGAATAATAAAAGGTTAGGAAGAATAATAAAAACAATAAACAACACTACAATTATCACGAATCGAATCAAATCAGCTAACTGAGCCTAGGCATTTAATATAATTATAAAATAAAAAACATAATAATGCTAAATCAAAATTTAATAATTAAATAATAAAATAAATAATTGTTATAAGATTTTTTATAATTTAAATCAAGTTAAAATAAAAAATTGAAATTTAAAATAAACGTCATTTTTATGAATTGACTAATAAATAACAGACGTTGTATCAGAATAAGAATTAGAGGTCATCAGGAGGAACTGCTATGCTATCAGGTTTCGGCCCCTAACTCCTCTACCCAACATAGCAGCGGGGCCAAATACATGCTAATGATGTATTTCCTCTGAAATAACTATCTAGTATCTTATTCTAATACAAAGTATATTATTTATTATCCATAAAAATTTGCCACTTAAGAGTTTAAATTTATTCTTTATATTATTGTGTTAATTTATATATTTTACTATTTTCTGCTTGATGTTATTTTTATAGTAACCTAGTTTAAAATATCTATCTATTAAATTATTTAAATGATTTTGAAGAAAGCCAATATCATTACATATTGTTGCAATTCTTAAAATTTCATTATTTAATGTATTATATTTTATATTATATGGTATGCATGAATGCTCATGCAAAAATATGTTTCTTGTAAATTTAAATATGTCATCTTTACGATATAAATTAATATTAGTTTTAGTTAATTTTAATTTAATGTTCATATCTAGCATTATGTTTGAGCATTCATTGAAATGAATAACAATTTTAAGTTAAATTAAGAAAAAAAAGTTGAACTGTCTGTTTCAGTCCAGCAATCGTCGAGATCGACGCCGTTTTTATCGAAATCCTCATCAGATGTAGATGATGATTCATCAGAACTTACCAAGCAATTCTGGACGAATTCTATTTTATCGACCAGTTTTCCACACGTAACAACCTCCATGCTTGAAAATCCAGCTATCATATCGATATTAAATTCTTTCATGCTACAGCATTGGTCTAGCATGTGATTCATTACTTCCTCGCATAGTTGATCAACGTTATCATCATTAGATAATATTGTATCAGAAGGCGTTGCCGTTGTCGAATCTGGATGTTTAAGGCTATTTTTTTGTTTTGCAGTTTCGGTAACAACAGATTTTAGATTCATAGAGGAATCTTCTTTTATAAAATCGATAAACTCCGATACCCATTTAGGGTTGATCTTCATGTTGACATCGCAGAACGCTCGTATGATTGATAGGAAACAGAATCTGAGCTGCTCCGGTGTTTGAATAAGCCCAGGACGTTCATTACGAAGATTGTGTAAAATATTCATAAGTTGAGCATGATAGTTACAACCTTCACTTGCTGCAAGTAGAGTGAGTACGATATCTACAAAAGCAAACGTGCCACTTCTTCCGATACCAGCACTGCAATGAATAACTGGTGAGTGTTCGAAGACATGTTGACTTCGTAATATGCTAAGAAAACGAAGGAAATTTTCAGGGCAAGAGGGTTCGCCAAAGTCAGGCCAATCAGTATAATTGTAATGATGTATATCTCTTGTTTCGCCTGTATTGCTTTTTAGAACTTTTAAAATCCTCTCTACAAACGAGTCGTAATGTATTCCAGATTGAAGTTCAACAGTCATATCGATATCGTTCAAACGCATAATTGCCGTATCTTCTTCGGTAAGACCATCGATTAGTATTTTTTCCATAGTGCACTCCATTGTAAAAAACTGGAAGCATTTGGAACGGCCCTTTTCTACTAACTTATTCAGAATAATAATCGACCGAACGTTATCTCGCCAAACCATATTCCAATAATGTGAGATCGTGTTCGACAAAGGGCCCTGAGAAAGTATGTATGATCGATTTGCAGGTTTATATCCAACAAAGTTAGCATTGATATACGATGTTTGACAGTTTTTAAGCTTTACTAATGTGCTGTCGACTTTTCCATTGCGTTCTAAAAAAGGATACGCAGTGTAGTTATATCCACCCGACTGTTCATAGTCGCGATCCCATTTATTCGTAAGATTTAGATCTTTTAATTGACTCGGAGCAAGCCCGCGCATATTGGTGGGCATCTGTAATCCATAATCTTTTAATCTTAGGAATTCTCGAAAACCCTCACACTTTTTATTTCGGTTGATTTGACTGCATATGGATTTTGGTATTAGTTCGTCGGAACCTTTTGTCGGGTTCAGTGATATGCGGGAAACACTGGCGGATGAAGGCTCCGTAGGCCCGCTTTCAGAAATATTTAATTCGCGGGCTTCGGCAACTGCTTCTTCGTCTGATTGGGGTAATTCTTTTTGGCCATCATCATTCGGACGCATATGTATTATCGTGGAGTCAAGAAAATTGTAATCAGTTGTTGAACTGTGAATGCAAACTTCGCGAGGTTCAGGATGGCAAATGTTCGGATTTATTTGGTCGAAATATGGATGATAATTGTTTTCAATGCTCGATAGAAGGGCCTTTGCATTTCCTCGCATCAACGCGATTGAAATACGCTGAAACAGGCGGGCTGCTGCAATATCGTACGACATTGATGAACGAAGAGCTAAATTTCGAGCTATGCGCCTAACTACTTGCTCACCCTCTGGATTCCAGCCTCCGTAACACTCTAGCACAGCAGGGGTGAAGTTGTACCCTGCTTCGATCATTTGAGCCCGGTATTTCCTGTCTTTGACATTGGAGGCGTACTCATTGGCAGAGAAAAGTTGGGTACGAGCGGCATGGCGGATGTAGGCCTTCTGTAGCGGGTTTGTAACCGCAAAATCCACTGCTTCCGGCGGATCTCCGTAAATTAGAATATCAGCCGGTCTTTCTCTGAGATTCTTTATCAGGTTCGGGACTTCTCGTCCAACGTGCATTCCAGCCGATTGTGCAGCCTGAAAAACAATGTCTCGTATGCCATTATGACGTAGGCCTGTAAAACCTCCAAAAGAGCATGTTAAGGCATGGAAACCCATACAATCAGCTTTACGGTAACACCTACTGCACCTGTAGATTTCATCAGAAATGGGAATGCCCAGCCAGAAACGTATTAGGACAGAAAATTCGTTGTCGGTCAGCGCTAGACCAAGACTTTTGTTGGGTGTACATTGTAGCCAAGCATTTGCGTGGGGAGAGGACACTGAAAGTATTCGCGCTTTGTCCGCCTCACTCGATCTCGATTTTAACTGATCTAGCATGGCTGAGTCAATGAGAGAGGACAATTTTCCCTGTACTGTCGACACAACGAACTTAGTTGAAACTTCCTCTAGTGCGTTTTTTGATGTGATGAATCCAGGAAAAGTACTAGCATCCAGATCAAGAGAAGTTGCGACAGCTTGAGTGCTTGCTATAAAGGCTGCTGAACAGTGTTTCAGAGTACTTCTCAGACCGAGTCCGCCCATTTTTAGAGGAAGTTCAGCTTGACACTTTTTCTTGGTTGAAAGTTGAACTGATGCGATTATTCTAAGTGCGCGCATAACTGCCTCGTCGAACTGATGGCAGAAGTCGTCCAT
>WNNJ02001410.1:0-10425 GCA_012934845.2 Pomphorhynchus laevis | reverse complement strand
CTACTGATTTAGGAGGCAAGTAATTTTCTAGCGTAGATGAAATGATGTGCGAATCGTCATCAGAAACTATCTTAGTAATCGTATATGACCTCACTTTTCCACACTCGAGTTGGCGTTGAAGCCACAGAAAGGCTATTATCATGTTGTGTTTTACTCTGGACGTGAGGGGAGATCTCTAGTTGATCGGCTTGTTTTGTGGTGTCTGTACATGAATTGGTACATTGGTTATTATCATTATCATCGGTAGGTTTGTTTTGCTCACTCCTCGTAGCCCTTCGTATAACAGCACTGCAAAAGCCGCACATGAATGATCGCAAGTGATATATCGTTTGATCTTTACTCTTGACTTTGACAATGCTCCACACATCACAGTTTGGCGCATCGCAGCCTACTTCTAACTGAGTGTAACAGTCGTCAGATAACGAGTTATTGATTCTGCCCTTCTTATATTTTTTGGTCATTGTAATCGTGAGACAACGAGGTATTCGCTTGTATGTTATTATATTGTTCCGTTTAAGTAATCCTGGATTGATCAGGAACTGGATTGATTGTAAGTAATCCTGGATTGATCAGGAATGTATGTTATTTATTGTATTTACTTTAGATTGTATGTTTATAAGAAACCAAAATTTTTTTTAGGTATTTTATTTTTTTTTAAATGCGGATGATATTATCATATATGCTCATGCACCTGCTTATCGTATTCATAATATTAGTATTTCTGCTTCCAATTATCTTGTCTCAATTTTCAATAACCTTTATTCTCTTTGTCTTACTCTAAATCCTAATAAATTCAAAAAAATGTGGATCCTTCCATGACGCCCCGGTTTAGAACCTCCCTCAGTATCATAAAATTCTACAATTCTTCCTATTCATGATAATATCGTTTTCTTAAGCTTCCATTTCTACAACCGACTTTCACTTAAACTTTTCGTTAGAGATAAAGTACGTTCATCTACCTTGATCATCCGCAACCTCCGTCAAGTTCGTAGATTGATCAATTTCCCTTCTTGTATTACTCATATCTTCTCTTCTTTTCTACAGACTTGACTACTGTCTTACTCTATTTTTTAACTCACATAAATTCACTCTTCTTTCACCGGACAACGCATCGGCAACGCAGCCGTTGCGTTGTCCTGTCAGTTCCGCTAGCTACGCTCGCGGATTGAGCTCAATCTCTCGATAAAAGGTCATGCTTAGAAAAGCGCGATCTCAGATCCCTGTTCCTGATCAAGCATCTTTCACATCGTAATGCAATGATGGTTATACCAGTTTTGAAGTTTGATGCGATTCCAAAGATTGTGATGCATTAATACTTTTTCGTGTTAAAATATCCGACCGCTCGGTGTATAAACGTAAACATTTTACATGCGGTTTTTGTACATCGGTACGACTACTACAGTTATCCTGTTCCTCTACTTCTGTATCACACACGACCACTCAGACTAATACTGTTTTAGATGTTTCCATCGCATCAACACCTGACTTCGCATCTTATAATCCCATTATGAAACCTACTCTCTCACACACTCCTCGTTCAACTACGAACCAAACTTCCATTAATCTTTCTCATTCTAACAATGCTAACGGTAAAGCTTTTCATCTCGTACCTCCTCTTTCCTATTCCTCCCCCAATCTAAATAAATCTCAAACTTCTTTATTCTCCTCACGTACTCCTTACTCGACCTCCCCTGTATCACCTCTCAATAATTTACACCCTTCCATCAAAATCATTTCCAGTAACATTTCCGATCAACTGATTCAACACTCCATTCCTGTCACTCATGCCCCAACCTATTTTAATTCTCCTTACTCTACCTCCCACGTAACACTTCCAAATAATTTACATCCTTCATTTAAAATCATATCCAGTCACATCTCTGATCAACCGATTCAACACCCCGCTCCTGTCACACTTGCTCCAACCAATATTAATTCTTTATCAAGCACCTCTGTCATTTCCACTTCTATCTGCTCATCTACCTCGACTCCTACCAGCTCTGTCCGTCCACCACTTCCACGAAATCGTTTTCCTTCGCGCGATCGCTGTATAATCATATCAAACTTAAAGCTTTCCGAATCTGCTTTTCCACAATCTCGCCTCGATGATGATGTATCTGCTTTCAGGTCTATCCTAGCAACCATTCTTCCTTTATTCGTTTAATCACTCTTCCATCGCTCTTCAATAATATCGCTCCTGTATCCTTTATTCGTTTAAACAAATCCACCAAATCCAATCATCTCAGTCCTCCACTCTTAAAAATCGTTTTCCGACATAGTTCACATGCCTTTTCGGTACTCTCCCAACGTTTTAAACTTCTTACCACTTCATCTACTTGCCGTACATTTCCTGACCGCTCCCCTTCTAATATTGCCCAGCTCAATTTAGCTCGCATTGAAAAACATCGACGTGAAACAAACGGCGAGTCATCCTTATCTATACGTAAAATCAACGGAAATTTTCACGTTCTTCACACAAGGCCAAAAATTCGATGGCGTCCCATCTCTCCCCCTTGTCTTCTTCGCTAGTCGATCTCGCTCCTAAGCATACTTTTCGTCTTAGTCTATTCAATACTCGCTCCATTCTTCATAAAGCTGATATGCTTCTCGATATCTTCGATCAATTATCTAACGATATTCTCTGCATTACCGAATCCTGGCACTCTGACTTCGACGATCTTGCTATTCGTCGTCTATGTCGCTCTAATTGTTCTCTAGTTGAATCAGCTCGTCAAAGTACATCTCATACATCTACTGCGTCTAACCATGGTGGTATTGTTGCCATTGCTCGTCACCCAATGTCTTTACGTAAAATCAACGTTAACATCCGTTACACTTCGTTCGAATTACTCATATGCAGATTATCAACGCCTTTCCCTCTGGAACTTGTGATTGTATACCGTCCAGGTTCAGTTGCCCCATAACGTATCTTCTTTAACGACCTTGCAGATATTATGTCTCACTGTTGATTGTATTATACTCCTTCTTTTGTTCTCGGTGACTTTAACATTCGTCTTGATCGCCCGTCTGACTCTGACTCTATCACTTTAACTAATCTTTTTTCTGATTTTAACTATAAATTACTTTCAACAAGCCCAACTCATATTCTCGGCGGTGCTCTCGACATCATTGCTGTTCCTAACTGCTTTAATGACTATACCTCCTTGTCAATTACTGATCCTGGTTTGTCCGATCATTTCCTTGTCACTCTTACTCGTCCCCATCCTCCTTCTCCGCCTTTATCTTTATCTACACCAAGTCGACCCTGGTAGCTTCTCGATATCCCTGTCCTCTGCACAGACTTATTCAATTCTTCACTCTTTACACTTCCTCTTAACTATCTCTCTCCAGATGATCTCTGCATTCTGTTTGATTCTGAACTTAAGTCGATCCTCAATAACCTTCTGCCTAGTCGACTTCGACGTTCCCAGCGCTTGCGCCATGCTCACTGGTTCGATTCTGACTGTAGTCTTTCTAAGCGTCGACTCCGTCACTCTTTTCGTATGTATAAACGCTTTCTTAAACGTTCACCGAACTCACTCCCTCCAAATCTTCGTGATTCCTACTTTTCTCAACGCCGTTCACATCTCATTTCTATACTTACTAAACGTACTCTCTTTTGGCGAAATCAACTCTAGTCATCTTCCAACACTAAATCTCATTGGAAAATCTTAAACTCAATTCTTTCACGATCATCTACCCCTTGTAATATAAATCCTGATGAATTTTCTTCTTATCTACAAACTAAGCTATCTAATTTACTTTTCCTACTACCCATAGCCCCCTTGTACCCACTCTTATCTTTAAATACTTTCCTCCCAGAACTATTCCACATTATTCCCGTTTCGTCTGATGAAGTTTCTTTGGTTCTGCTGTCATTACCTAATAAAACCTCTCATTCTGACTCAATTCCCACTCACGTGCTTAAAAATATCTGCTCCTTTATCTTACCCTTCCTAACCACATTGTTCAACTCGTCCATCCGTAGCCGTACATTTCCTTCCATCTGGAAATACGCCACTGTTAGTCCTCTCATCAAAAAGCAATCTCTCGACTCCTCACTACCATCTTCGTACCGTCCTATTTCACTTCTCCCAACCCTCTCTAAACTCTTTGAGCGTCTCGTTCTTAAGCAAGTTAATACATATCCCTATTCCTCTAACTTATTTCCTCCCTTCCAAGCCGCTTTTCGCTCTAATTACTCTACCGAAATTGCATGTCTTAAAGTTTATAACGACTTACTCATATCGCGCGATCATAAATTATGTAGTGTCATAGTTTATCTTAATCTATCGTCTGTTTTTGACATCGTCGATCACTCGATTCTTCTCCATCGCCTTCGTCATGATTATGGCTTCTCTTTACCCACTGTATCATGGTTTTCTTCATATCTATCGAACCGTACATTTCGCGTCTATTCTAACTCTTCTCTCTCCTATCTTTCGTCATCCCGTCCGGTGTTCCACAAGGCTCCGTATTAGGCCCTATGCTTTTCTCTCTTCTTCTCGGTGACTTGTCTTCAATTTCTCATACATTTAAATTCCATGTTATGCAATATGCTGATGATATTATAATCTATGCTCATGCACCTGTTTATTGTAATAACAATCTTAGTGTTTCTGCTTCCGACTGTCTTGTCTCTATTTCCAATCATCTTTCTTCCCTTCGCCTTTCTCTGAATCCTGATAAATCCAAAATTATGTGGATCCTACCTCTACGCCTCGGCTTCGAACCTCCCTCCGCATCATTAAATTCTACAATTCTTCCTATCGTTGATAATCTCGTTTTCCTAGCCTTCCATTTTGACAACCGACTTTCACTTAAACCTTTCGTTAGAGATAAAGTACGCTCATCTACCTTGATACTCCGCAACCTCCGTCAAGTTCGTAGATTGATCGATTTCCCTTCTTGTATGACTCTCATATCATCTCTGTTTTTTTCTAGACTCGATTATTGTCTTAGTCTATTTTCCAACTCACCTAAATCCACTCTTCTTCCCCTACAACTCATCGTCAACGCAGCTGTCCGAATTCTCCTCCGTCTTCGTCGTTTTGATCATACATCCTACCATCTTGCTTCTCTCGATTTGCCTACAATTTATTGTCGTGTTCAAATTCGTCTTCTTATCGTTGCTTTCCGCCTTGTAACTTTTCATACCCCTTTATTTCTCAACCTTCCTTTTTTTGATAATTCTCGTCCTGTTTACTGTTCCTTGCGTTCTTGTAATTCCCTTCTTTTACATGTCCCAAACTACTCTACCTCCTTTGGACTCCGCTCCTTCCTGGTGGCTGCTCCTCTATCGTGGAATCATCTGCCCATTCATATACGCCAATCAACTTCCCTGCAGTGCTTCAAACGACAAATCCGATCCCATTTAAAAATTTATCTGCTTGACTTTTTCATTTTTGTTTGTGGACTTGTAAGCGTACAGCTTGTACGCATTTGCCACATTAAATAAATTTGTATTATTATTAATCATCTTGCTCCCTCTTATTTATCGGGATCGATAGTTAGCCATTTTCAATATCACGAGAGAAGAAAAAACGCAAAGTATGGTGAGCGAGTTCCTAGATTTGAGAGAGCTACTTTTTTACCGGTCATATTTGCCGCAAATGGTGGAATTGGAGTGAACGCAGACACAGTGTTGAGGCGGATTACGAAGCTTCAAGCGTGTTCCACTCAAACTCCTTACAGCGAGTGCATTCGTTATTTACGCTGTAAAGTGTCATTCTCGCTGGTAAAATTATCGTCCATGTGTGTAAGGGCCGCTCGTTCAACACGGAGACCCCCCGTTTTCCAAACCGGATCTTCTGGTCTTGAAGAGCTAGGAAATCCCTGAGTCTCATGTGTTATACTTATTATTTGTACCTGAAAAGTAAATTTCGAACCCATTCGAGGGTAACCATTACAATGTAATTTGTTTTCAATTAAAAATTATTATTATTAAAAAAAATTCTCAACCTTTTTTTTCTCGACAATTATCGTCCTATCTACTGTTCTTGGTGTTCTCGTAGTTCCCTTCTTTTTCATGTCCCAAACTACTCTACCTCTTTTGTCTTCTGTTCCTTCCTTATGGCTGATCATCTCTCGTGGAATCATTTGCACATTCATATACGCTAATCAACCTCAATGCAGTGCTTCAAAGGCTTAATCCGATAACATTTATACAATTTAACAAATTTATCTGTATGACTTTTACTGTGTTTTTTGTTAGTTAGTGGATTTGTAAGCGTGCAGCAAACACGCATTTGCCATTTTAAATAGATTATTATTTTTATTATTAAGGGGGCGATACGGCGGATGTCACGGAGAATTAAGTTACACGCGCGGACCTTGTCACGGATGAAGAGGTTTAAGGAAAAAGGTGATCATCTAAATGAAAGCTTAAGAAAGCGAAATTGTGGACAATGGGGATCATTGATTAGGCAAAAGATACAGGGGGTTAGTTATGTTAGGTTGACGGGGGAGGATCAACATTATTTTGGACTTGTCGAGGATTAGAACGAGATGAAGATGGTATTGACGTTTATTGATAGAAAAAAGGCAGTTGGAGGCAGAAATGCCGAAATCGTGTATGCGATGGGCGGGTGTATGAGCATTGCTGAATATGTCATTGGTGTATTGCATGATGTTAAAGGAGTCCGGCTTGGTAAACGGATAGAGATCGCCAATCATAAGAGAGAAAAACAAAGGACCTGGATCTGAACCTTGTGGGACACAACAGAAAATAGAGATGGGAAGGGGGATTATGAATTAGAACATATGTGAAATGAACGGCCGAATAGATATTAGGCAAATCATGCTACGGAGGAGGAAGAAAATCCGTAAATGTCACATATTTCATTGAATTAGGCGCAGCGAAGCATGTTTTTGAGGCTGGAACATTATCGATGTTGGTTTTACTCATAACGCATAGAGATTCTAGATAATTGCTACAGTATTCGACAGTTAAGATTTGCATACTCGTCGCCAATGTCCAATTTTCTCACAAGTTACTCCCACAGAACCAACAGGTCTTAGACGTTATTGTGGAAACAGGAAAATCTAAAGATTCCGGTACATCTGACTCAGACTTATTAGAGAAATTGGTTATACGTGATGCGGATACGATATTTCTGATTTGGAGTTGGTACATCGTAGAATTCTGGTAAGCCGATTTAAGAGATTTGGCTAAATCCACAGCCTGTGCCAAATTGGATTTGATGATTATCTACTGATGAATGCATATCTTACTAACACTACTCGATAGTTTTCCGCTGAAACGGCGTTGAGATCGCAAAGTCTGATGATAAATGTAAACTTACATATTCGTCGATACTCTCCGAGTCTTGCTATCGTCTTGTTGAAAGGCTATATTTCGCAAAAATCGAATTGCCCCCTTTGATAAATAACGTATAAAGAATGTGGATGGTAGAATCAAAGTCGGATTGCTCTGATATACAATAATAAACCGATGCGTTTACGTATTTGAGTAAGCACGATAATTTATCGGGAGTATTATCGCATCACGATCAAATAAAATTCTGAACATGTTCCTTTAGTGCGTATATTTCTTTTCCGCATCAAGATAATTTGGTTTACAATCTAACTTGTTAGAGATGAGAATTCGTTCCATTGAAAAATTTAGAGAAATAAATCTATACAATATTGATTTGAGTAAATTGTTGAGAATGGTAGAATTAATTAGAATTGGTCAGAGTAGCAATACTTTACTCAAATCAATATTTACAAGTTATATGTTAACAAACATAATATAAGTGTATATCATAGCATAACTGAAAAGCGTGTATAATATCACACTTATTAAGTAAATATTAATAAGGACGTGAGGGGAGATCTCTAGTTGATCGGCTTGTTTTGTGGTGTCTGTACATGAATTGGTACATTGGTTATTATCATTATCATCGGTAGGTTTGTTTTGCTCACTCCTCGTAGCCCTTCGTATAACAGCACTGCAAAAGCCGCACATGAATGATCGCAAGTGATATATCGTTTGATCTTTACTCTTGACTTTGACAATGCTCCACACATCACAGTTTGGCGCATCGCAGCCTACTTCTAACTGAGTGTAACAGTCGTCAGATAACGAGTTATTGATTCTGCCCTTCTTATATTTTTTGGTCATTGTAATCGTGAGACAACGAGGTATTCGCTTGTATGTTATTATATTGTTCCGTTTAAGTAATCCTGGATTGATTAGGAACTGGATTGATTGTAAGTAATCCTGGATTGATCAGGAATGTATGTTATTTATTGTATTTACTTTAGATTGTATGTTTATAAGAAACCAAAATTTTTTTTAGGTATTTTATTTTTTTTTAAATGCGGATGATATTATCATATATGCTCATGCACCTGCTTATCGTATTCATAATATTAGTATTTCTGCTTCCAATTATCTTGTCTCAATTTTCAATAACCTTTATTCTCTTTGTCTTACTCTAAATCCTAATAAATTCAAAAAAATGTGGATCCTTCCATGACGCCCCGGTTTAGAACCTCCCTCAGTATCATAAAATTCTACAATTCTTCCTATTCATGATAATATCGTTTTCTTAAGCTTCCATTTCTACAACCGACTTTCACTTAAACTTTTCGTTAGAGATAAAGTACGTTCATCTACCTTGATCATCCGCAACCTCCGTCAAGTTCGTAGATTGATCAATTTCCCTTCTTGTATTACTCATATCTTCTCTTCTTTTCTACAGACTTGACTACTGTCTTACTCTATTTTTTAACTCACATAAATTCACTCTTCTTTCACCGGACAACGCATCGGCAACGCAGCCGTTGCGTTGTCCTGTCAGTTCCGCTAGCTACGCTCGCGGATTGAGCTCAATCTCTCGATAAAAGGTCATGCTTAGAAAAGCGCGATCTCAGATCCCTGTTCCTGATCAAGCATCTTTCACATCGTAATGCAATGATGGTTATACCAGTTTTGAAGTTTGATGCGATTCCAAAGATTGTGATGCATTAATACTTTTTCGTGTTAAAATATCCGACCGCTCGGTGTATAAACGTAAACATTTTACATGCGGTTTTTGTACATCGGTACGACTACTACAGTTATCCTGTTCCTCTACTTCTGTATCACACACGACCACTCAGACTAATACTGTTTTAGATGTTTCCATCGCATCAACACCTGACTTCGCATCTTATAATCCCATTATGAAACCTACTCTCTCACACACTCCTCGTTCAACTACGAACCAAACTTCCATTAATCTTTCTCATTCTAACAATGCTAACGGTAAAGCTTTTCATCTCGTACCTCCTCTTTCCTATTCCTCCCCCAATCTAAATAAATCTCAAACTTCTTTATTCTCCTCACGTACTCCTTACTCGACCTCCCCTGTATCACCTCTCAATAATTTACACCCTTCCATCAAAATCATTTCCAGTAACATTTCCGATCAACTGAGTCAACACTCCATTCCTGTCACTCATGCCCCAACCTATTTTAATTCTCCTTACTCTACCTCCCACGTAACACTTCCAAATAATTTACATCCTTCATTTAAAATCATATCCAGTCACATCTCTGATCAACCGATTCAACACCCCGCTCCTGTCACACTTGCTCCAACCAATATTAATTCTTTATCAAGCACCTCTGTCATTTCCACTTCTATCTGCTCATCTACCTCGACTCCTACCAGCTCTGTCCGTCCACCACTTCCACGAAATCGTTTTCCTTCGCGCGATCGCTGTATAATCATATCAAACTTAAAGCTTTCCGAATCTGCTTCTCCACAATCTCGCCTCGATGATGATGTATCTGCTTTCAGGTCTATCCTAGCAACCATTCTTCCTTTATTCGTTTAATCACTCTTCCATCGCTCTTCAATAATATCGCTCCTGTATCCTTTATTCGTTTAAACAAATCCACCAAATCCAATCATCTCAGTCCTCCACTCTTAAAAATCGTTTTCCGACATAGTTCACATGCCTTTTCGGTACTCTCCCAACGTTTTAAACTTCTTACCACTTCATCTACTTGCCGTATCTTTCCTGACCGCTCCCCTTCTAATATTGCCCAGCTCAATTTAGCTCGCATTGAAAAACATCGACGTGAAACAAACCGCGAGTCATCCTTATCTATACGTAAAATCAACGGAAATTTTCACGTTCTTCACACAAGGCCAAAAATTCGATGGCGTCCCATCTCTCCCCCTTGTCTTCTTCGCTAGTCGATCTCGCCCTTAAGCATACTTTTCGTCTTAGTCTATTCAATACTCGCTCCATTCTTCATAAAGCTGATATGCTTCTCGATATCTTCGATCAATTATCTATCGATATTCTCTGCATTACCGAATCCTGGCACTCTGACTTCGACGATCTTGCTATTCGTCGTCTATGTCGCTCTAATTGTTCTCTAGTTGAATCAGCTCGTCAAAGTACATCTCATACATCTACTGCGTC
>WNNJ02000141.1:0-10607 GCA_012934845.2 Pomphorhynchus laevis | reverse complement strand
AGCACTGAGGAAGGTCCAGTAAGGGACCGAAACGTTTGCAAAAAACTGTTTTTCTTGCTTTGAATTCTGGTTTAACACTTTCAAAGAATTGCTATTCGCAATCTCGAGCAATACCGATTCAAACGAAACTCTTATGATTATATAGAAAGAATTGATCCACTCAATCTCGGTTTCTTACAGTCAAGCATCCGAAAGTTTGATCCTCTGGTTGTTTATGATGGTCTGCATTGCAAATTGTTGGACTTAAGAGCTAACGCCACCAACAATTTAAGCTAGATGTCGGAAATGCATTTTCACAATGTCACAGAGGCAGCCGAAACGGCGTGTGATAGTTCATCTTACTGACGATGGCTGCCGGCTATCACATGACCGTCTAGGAGTGACGAGAGTTTGCAGACTGAAGAATATGCTCGATTCGAACACTCACTTAAATATACGGAAAGAATTGCTATTCGCAATCTCGAGCAATACCGATTCAAACGAAACTCTTATGATTATATAGAAAGAATTGATCCACTCAATCTCGGTTTCTTACAGTCAAGCATCCGAAAGTTTGATCCTCTGGTTGTTTATGATGGTCTGCATTGCAAATTGTTGGACTTAAGAGCTAACGCCACCAACAATTTAAGCTAGATGTCGGAAATGCATTTTCACAATGTCACAGAGGCAGCCGAAACGGCGTGTGATAGTTCATCTTACTGACGATGGCTGCCGGCTATCACATGACCGTCTAGGAGTGACGAGAGTTTGCAGACTGAAGAATATGCTCGATTCGAACACTCACTTAAATATACGGAAAGAATTGCTATTCGCAATCTCGAGCAATACCGATTCAAACGAAACTCTTATGATTATATATATATATATATATATATATTGTTAATTTTGAAACAGAGAACGGTACGAGTATTAAACAAAATAATGTTTATAAACGTTTCGCCTTGTAATCATTCATACCCAAGGCTTACATATAAACCTTCCATAAACCGACATAGAAGCCCGTATTCTTACATGCATCAAGCTGTCACCCTGCATACATAAAAAGAAATCTAATATACAACGAAATGTTACGGGTGAAGAAAATCTGTTCGAAACCGTCAGATCTTATTGATGAGATAGAAAAATGAGAACCCATTTTCTAGCCAGAGGATACAAACGGCGCCAAATACAGACTGCAGTCGACCTGGTAAAACGAATGAACCGAGTAACTTTGTTATATAAAGAATTGAGATCACAAAAAGAAAAAGAGCCAACAACTTATATTGCAATAGGATGGAACCCGGCATTGTCGAAGATAAGGCAGGATTTACACTGACTAATTCGTGACGTAAAAAACAAGTTAGATATAGACGGAAATAATGTGAACATTGTATATAATATACCATTAAAAGTCAAAGATCTATTGGTAAAATCTACATTACCCGGAATAACCAATGAACAGAAGCATAAATCAACACCATGTGGGGATAAACGATGTTACACATGCGAAGATATGAAGAACGCATCAACGTTCAAGAGTACGAAAACGCAATTACAATATCACATAAGATCGACTAGTAACTGCAAAAGTATCGGGGACATTTACCTACTACAATGCAGAGAGTGTCAAGCTCAATATGTTGGCGAAACGACAGGCCAGATGAACATTCGTATGAACCTGAGACGGTCGCAAATAAAATTAAAAAAACTCGCCAGTGATTCTTCAGTTCGCCATGCTGTTGAAAATAACCACAGCTTTGACATAACTATTCTAGAATCCAATGTGCAAGACACAGCTAGGAGAAAGTCACGGGAATTGTGGTGGTCGGCCCAGCTGATGGCAGAATTGCTAGGTCCTTACACAGCTGTTCAACTGTATAGCGGAGAGTAAAAAAACAATGTGATTATCGGAAACAGTAGTGTGATTCTTCCATGTTTTGAAGCGTAAGCCATGTGCAAAAAAACATTGTTGAGAAACCATTGTGCTAGTGTTACTGAAGAAGGGAAGTATCCCGAAAACGTTATAAAATAAATCTTGATTTTATTGTCCTGATTTCATCCAACAATAATTAGTATTGTATAATATGAATCCGATTGAAGAAAGGATCTCAGGAGGCAGTTCTATCGCACAAAATCAATCTAATATAAATTTATGTAATCGAGTCTGTCGAAAGACCCTGCCATCTATACTAAAAGCAAGAGCACGAGCACATTTACAGTTTCTCACTCTGTGTTTGAACTAGAATCAAGTTCCAAAGGGTTTTAGAATCCAAAAAGCGTTTGGCATTGATCTTAGTCGAGTTCCAATTTATAAGTCAAATAAACTTGAAAAGTCATGGAACCGATGCGTTAACAAAGCTGAGATGAACATGATGCGTATCATAAGAGACTACTGAACATTTATACACAACAGCATTCAATTCCCGATAGCGCCGGAGGAATATGAAATGCACGTTACTCAAAAAATCAAAAAACTAAGATGGCAATTGTACTGAGTAAATTCAAGCAGAGAAGAATAGGCTTTATTCTAATACATCTAGAATAACAAGTCAAAAGGTAAGTATCATTACATTCTCCCCACGACATAATCATTTAAGTACGCAGGACTTCTTCGATTTCTTTGAGGTTATAGTTCCCCATTTTCAGAACGATTGAAGTATCTCGTAGGGTAGTTGCTCTGGCACGTATTATCAGTATTTAAGAGAAATGATTCATCCTGTCTGGATAGTTCGTTTTCCTCGTTGTGATTGACCGTCTCATCGATATACTTCGTTGCATCCAAGTTTTCAGGGTTGACAGTGATTTCATCAGAACGCTTATCTGAACGTGAATGAGAATTGCTATTTACTGTTGAATGGTCATTTATTGATGCCTGATCACACATTTTATCGCCATCGTATAAATTCAAAGTTTCAAGGTCAAAGGGAATGTCTCCATCGGACAAGTTGATATTGACGTTTTCGTCGACTCTGGGATACGGGGATAAATGTCGAGTTGATATATATATCTCCCTCCCGTTTTGTAACTTCACGAGAGCAAAATTGGGATTGGCGTACACAATTTCAGCTTTTTCCACAGGGTTCTCGTATTTGTTCGTTTTATTAAAGCGTCTTATTAAGACTGGGCCAGGGTTTGATAACCAAGACGGAAGATCATGACCATTTATAGAGCGTCGGCTGAATGTAAAGAGTCGTTCATGTGGTGTGTGGTTCGTGGCAGTACACAGAAGTGATCGAATAGCGTTGAGACATTGTGGTAATACACTTTGCCACTCATCTGTTTTCTTTCCGAGGTCATGTAAACGCAATGATATTGCCTTCCATAGTACACCATTAAGGCGCTCGACTTGACCATTGCCAGCAGGGTTGTATGAACTTGAATGAGTAATCGCCACCCCGTGATAAGAGAGGAATGACTGGATTTCCTTAGAGGTAAAAGCCGTACACAAACAAGAATGGATTGAAGCAGGTGAACCGAAAACTTGAAAAGATCTGGGTTAAGAACAGTCTGTAACGAGTAGATCGGTCGTGATATCAGCGAGCAGATAAAAGGCAAAGGGGAAGCAGCTATACTCGTCAATGACGGTTCGAGAAATACTGCGTGGAATTGCTCATAGTAGGAATTGGGCATCAAATGCGTATAGACAAGCGTTCAAGATGGTCAGACTTGTTTTATGAGTTTAGCCTCAGGTGGACGAAAAAATCTTGGTTTCAATATAGCGCAGCTTTTGCACTCGCTTGAAATATTCCTAACATCCGAGAGGGAATGATGACAGGTTCAAAGTTGCTAACACGAAATGCCAAAGGCGAGTAATTCCCGGGTGGCATAATTGACTATGGACTTTACGAAGATGCTGAAACTCATTGGTAAACAAATAAGAACGCGTCGCACTGAGCCGTCCTATTGATTAGCAGTAACGGAACTCGGCTACTGGAAATCAAATATCAAAATATGCACAACTAACGAATTACTTCTAGCATTAATATCATGTACCGTTCTTATTTTGTTGTTGTGAGACTGAACACTGTATGATTTTTTACAGAAACGCTGGATCCGTAATAATCTTGAAGACAAAATTGGATGTACAAATAGTGTCTCCAGTATCTTAACGCTTCAACAATAGCCAGCGCTTCCTTTTCAATGGACGGTGAATCGTTTCGCTGTGAATGATTTGTCGAGGGATCTTGATAAAGAATGATGCGACAGGCTTACTATTTTGAGATGCAAACTAGCTCCAATCGATTCTGCTCACTTGCGTCTGTCTCTATCGTGAATGGCAATTCAAAGTCGATGGTTGACAAAGTGGCTTCAGCTATACGTTCCTTCAAAGTATGGAAAGCTTTCAGTGCAGAATGAGATAATGGGAAAGACTGAGAATCAATTAGATGACGAATCAACTTTGAGAAATATTTAATCCAGGAACTGTAGTAGGCGAACAAACCAACAATACACTTTAAGGATGCTGCGTTCTTGGGTTCCTCAAGGGAAGTAACTGAAATCACTCGATTGGGGTCAGGTGACATTTTTCCTTTAGAAATTTGGTAACCAAGTATTCGTATACACGAAGACGCGAACACACACTTTGAATTGTTCAAGGTTATATTGTATTTTGTGGCTACGTTTAGAAAACGCTTCAGGTTACTGTCATGTTGCTCTTTACTTCTTCCGCCGATCACGACATCATCCAGATAAGCGTAGGTGTCTGTCAACTTCTCTCTATTAATTATCCCATTGATAACTCGTTGAAAAGCAGGAACGGCGTTTGTGAGACCGAATGGTAGACGATTGAAGTGATATAAGGATCCATTCGCCTCGAAAGCAGTATAATGACGCTCGTCACTGTGCAGCAAAATCTGATGGTAAGCTGATTTAAGATCGAGACAACTGTAAAAGGAATATGGAGCTAATTTGTTGATAAAATCATCAATTCGTGGAAGTGGGAAGGCGTCGAGCTGAGTAAATTTATTGACAGTTTCCGAATAGTCAACAACCATCCGTCTCTTTTGGTTCTGATTGACAATGAGTACTTGAGCGCGCCAGGGCGATTGACTTGGTTCGATAATTTCGTCGGATAATAGTTGTTTGATTTGGCTGTCAATGAACTTTTCATCGTACGGATTTCTTCTACGAGATTTTGTTGCGATAGGATGGATGGATTCGTCCAGAAATTTGAATAGCTGAGGAGATTCAACTGTCAAAGCTTCTGCAGCTCCAATTGTAAAACAAGGCTCGGAACCGTTGAATTTCATAAGTAACGAAGTGTGTCTTGAAAGGAATGGCCGGCCAAGTATAACATCCGAACATAAAGACGACAAAATATGGAATTTTATATTCTTGTAAGGTCTGCCATCAGCTGATATATCCGCTACCACGAATTGTCGTAATTTAGTCGAGAATGCGGTGTTCGCCATAGACACACGTATAGTTGAGGGGTTCGATGTCAGTTTGCACAAAGTGGAAATATCAGGTCTTATCAAATTGAGTGCACTACCTGTATCAATCAACGCATTTAACGAAACCCCTTTTATACAAATTTGAATTGTTGGTAGCGTCGCGGCAGAATCTTGAAAGAAAGAAGTGCTACCTAGCACGGAATGGACACCTGTTGAAATTTGTCGTTTGGATTTACACACCCGTGCGAAATGACCCAACTTCCCGCAAGTACGACAAGTGATATTCTTAGCAGGACATCGATCTCGTTTGTGAATTGTATCTCCACAAAAGTAGCATTTGCGACGTTCTACCGAGTTACATTGTATTTGACAAGGAAGTTCTTCTTGTATATTTTCATGTAGTTCATTTATGGTCATCGATTCACAACCCATATTTAAGTTTGATTGTTCTGTGAAATGGCTTGCTTGAGTATGCGCGTCTTCCAAAGTTCGTGCAAGCTCGTACGCCTTGGCTTTATTGTGTACCGCAGCTTCAAGCAGGCGTTGCCGAATTATCGGTGAGTTGATTCCTGCGACGAACGTGTCGCGTAAAAATAAATCTCGATGATTTTGAGCTGTTACAGCCTCGAATGGACATTCACGACCCAGAGATTCGATATGCCTTATGAATTGATCGATTGTTTGGTTGGACGATTGGCGCTGATTACGCAATTGATGTCGCAGAAACAAATCCGTTTTCGATTTGACGTACGTAGTAGATAACGTCGATAACGCGTCTTCGTAAGTTTCCGTTTCTCGAAAAAGGTCGTAAACCTCCGCTGAAACCAGGTTCGTAAAAATGTGAAATTTGTCACTATCGGACGGTGACTCCAAGGACGAAATGAATGTCTTGAAACGTATGAGCCAATGTCTCCAGGTGCGCTCGGCATTCGTGTCATCAGGATGCAATTCCAAGATGTTTGGCTTCAAGATCTTGTCCATGGTAACAGTGTATTAGAATAAATTGTACCGAGTAAATTCAAGCACAGAGAAGAATAGGCTTTGAAATTGCACGTTACATCTAGAATAACAAGTAAAAAGGTAAGTATCATTACAGCAATTTAATTCAAAGATCACCAAGGAGGAATTTGTTTCAAAAGAGTATCATCCAAACAGACGATTCAAAAATACGAGACGCAAAGTTGATTACAATGAAGAAGTTTTCGTTACAAATTTATCTAAAAAACAACTAAGTGCTGACGAACAACGTATACTTAATTTGGGCCTTGATTACTCATTACAGCCACGGGAATTTAATCGTCTGAACTTATTAAAATCCCTTCAAACTATAAAAAAAGTATCGTTTGAGCACTCAGACGCATGCGCCCCACTGGCCAGAAAAATCATGAAGGGATCTGAGGTATTCAAAAAATACATGAACATGCCGCCGAATCAAAGTACACAAACAAAAGTTGAGCAGAGAAAACTTAAAACCGTTAAGAACATCTGTAACGATAGATCGGTCGTGATAAAGCGAGCAGATAAAAGTAAAGAAGCAGTAATATGGGATCGAGAAGAGTACTGCGTGGAAGCTCATAGACAATTAGCATCAGATGCGTATAGACAAGCGGAGATGTCAGAATTCATGGACTCTATAAATAAAGTAAAAGAGGTTGTCAGTAAAATTAGCATAGATGATGATGACAGATCAAAGTTGCTAACACAGAATCCAAAACCGGGCAGATTTTATCTTCTTCCTAAAACTCATAAACAAATAAGACCGTGCACTGGCCGTCCTATTGTTAGCAGTAACGGAACCGCTACAGAAAAAATATCAAAATATGCAAATAACGAATTACTTCTAGCATTAAATCATGTACCGTCTTATATCAGCAACACTGATGATTTTTTACGAAAATTGGACCAAACCGAAGACAAAAATGGATGTACAATGACAACCCTAGATGTAGAATCTTTGTATACTTCGATACCTTTAGAAGACGGAATATTAGCTGTGAATGATTTTCGGAGTTCAATAAAATATGATGGAAAAAAGATTAATGTGATATGCAAACTACTACGTATAATTCTGTTCAACAACTTTTTCGAATTCAACGGGAAACTCTATGTACAGCGTGTGGGATGTGCAATGGGAACACCAGTAGCGCCAACCTTTGCGAGTTTATATGTAGCTAACATTGAAAGACTTACAATATTCAATAACGAAATAAGACCCAGAATGTACGCTCGGTACGTTGACGATATATTTTTGATGTGCGACAGTGAAAACCAAACGCGCGAATGGGCACATAAATTGAACACTTCGAGCGAACTGATGTTCAAGATGGAACAGACATCACAGACTTCCGTTCACTTCCTTGACGTAGAGGTTTATAAAAATGGGAACAGACTAGAAACAAAAATGTACCATAAACCGACATGGAAGCCCGTATTCTTACATGCATCAAGCTGTCACCCTGCATACATAAAAAGAAATCTAATATACAACGAAATGTTACGGGTGAAGAAAATCTGTTCGAAACCGTCAGATCTTATTGATGAGATAGAAAAATGAGAACCCATTTTCTAGCCAGAGGATACAAACGGCGCCAAATACAGACTGCAGTCGACCGGGTAAAACGAATGAACCGAGGGGCTTTGTTATATAAAGAATTGAGATCACAAAAAGAAAAAGAGCCAACAACATATATTGCAATAGGATGGAACCCGGCATTGTCGAAGATAAGGCAGGATTTACACGGACTAATTCGTGACGTAAAAAACAAGTTAGATATAGACGGAAATAATGTGAACATTGTATATAATATACCATTAAAAGTCAAAGATCTATTGGTAAAATCTACATTACCCGGAATAACCAATGAACAGAAGCATAAATCAACACCATGTGGGGATAAACGATGTTACACATGCGAAGATATGAAGAACGCATCAACGTTCAAGAGTACGAAAACGCAATTACAATATCACATAAGATCGACTAGTAACTGCAAAAGTATCGGGGACATTTACCTACTACAATGCAGAGAGTGTCAAGCTCAATATGTTGGCGAAACGACAGGCCAGATGAACATTCGTATGAACCTGAGACGGTCGCAAATAAAATTAAAAAAACTCGCCAGTGATTCTTCAGTTCGCCATGCTGTTGAAAATAACCACAGCTTTGACATAACTATTCTAGAATCCAATGTGCAAGACACAGCTAAGAGAAAGTCACGGGAATTGTGGTGGTCGGCCCAGCTGATGGCAGAATTGCTAGGTCCTTACACAGCTGTTCAACTGTATAGCGGAGAGTGAAAAAACAATGTGATTATCGGAAACAGTAGTGTGATTCTTCCATGTTTTGAAGCGTAAGCCATGTGCAAAAAAAACATTGTTGAGAAACCATTGTGCTAGTGTTACTGAAGAAGGGAAGTATCCCGAAAACGTTATAAAATAAATCTTGATTTTATTGTCCTGATTTCATCCAACAATAATTAGTATTGTATAATATGAATCCGATTGAAGAAAGGATCTCAGGAGGCAGTTCTATCGCACAAAATCAATCTAATATAAATTTATGTAATCGAGTCTGTCGAAAGACCCTGCCATCTATACTAAAAGCAAGAGCACGAGCACATTTACAGTTTCTCACTCTGTGTTTGAACTAGAATCAAGTTCCAAAGGGTTTTAGAATCCAAAAAGCGTTTGGCATTGATCTTAGTCGAGTTCCAATTTATAAGTCAAATAAACTTGAAAAGTCATGGAACCGATGCGTTAACAAAGCTGAGATGAACATGATGCGTATCATAAGAGACTACTGAACATTTATACACAACAGCATTCAATTCCCGATAGCGCCGGAGGAATATGAAATGCACGTTACTCAAAAAATCAAAAAACTAAGATGGCAATTTAATTCAAAGATCACCAAGGAGGAATTTGTTTCAAAAGAGTATCATCCAAACAGACGATTCAAAAATACGAGACGCAAAGTTGATTACAATGAAGAAGTTTTCGTTACAAATTTATCTAAAAAACAACTAAGTGCTGACGAACAACGTATACTTAATTTGGGCCTTGATTACTCATTACAGCCACGGGAATTTAATCGTCTGAACTTATTAAAATCCCTTCAAACTATAAAAAAAGTATCGTTTGAGCACTCAGACGCATGCGCCCCACTGGCCAGAAAAATCATGAAGGGATCTGAGGTATTCAAAAAATACATGAACATGCCGCCGAATCAAAGTACACAAACAAAAGTTGAGCAGAGAAAACTTAAAACCGTTAAGAACATCTGTAACGATAGATCGGTCGTGATAAAGCGAGCAGATAAAAGTAAAGAAGCAGTAATATGGGATCGAGAAGAGTACTGCGTGGAAGCTCATAGACAATTAGCATCAGATGCGTATAGACAAGCGGAGATGTCAGAATTCATGGACTCTATAAATAAAGTAAAAGAGGTTGTCAGTAAAATTAGCATAGATGATGATGACAGATCAAAGTTGCTAACACAGAATCCAAAACCGGGCAGATTTTATCTTCTTCCTAAAACTCATAAACAAATAAGACCGTGCACTGGCCGTCCTATTGTTAGCAGTAACGGAACCCCTACAGAAAAAATATCAAAATATGCACATAACGAATTACTTCCAGCATTAAATCATGTACCGTCTTATATCAGCAACACTGATGATTTTTTACGAAAATTGGACCAAACCGAAGACAAAAATGGATGTACAATGACAACCCTAGATGTAGAATCTTTGTATACTTCGATACCTTTAGAAGACGGAATATTAGCTGTCGGTGATTTTCTGAGTTCAATAAAATATGATGGAAAAAAGATTAATGTGATATGCAAACTACTACGTATAATTCTGTTCAACAACTTTTTCGAATTCAACGGGAAACTCTATGTACAGCGTGTGGGATGTGCAATGGGAACACCAGTAGCGCCAACCTTTGCGAGTTTATATGTAGCTAACATTGAAAGACTTACAATATTCAATAACGAAATAAGACCCAGAATGTACGCTCGGTACGTTGACGATATCTTTTTGATGTGCGACAGTGAAAACCAAACGCGCGAATGGGCACATAAATTGAACACTTCGAGCGAACTGATGTTCAAGATGGAACAGACATCACAGACTTCCGTTCACTTCCTTGACGTAGAGGTTTATAAAAATGGGAACAGACTAGAAACAAAAATGTACCATAAACCGACATGGAAGCCCGTATTCTTACATG
>WNNJ02001409.1:0-50502 GCA_012934845.2 Pomphorhynchus laevis | reverse complement strand
TTCTAATATTACATTATTTTAATTTTTTCAATTCATTTGTTTTTTCTAATTGTGTTATTATTTTGTTTTGGTTTGATTAAATTATTATTTATTACTTTAATTTTACATTATTTTTATTATTAAATTCGTATAAAAACTGCTATGTAAAAATAATCTTAATCTTCGATCCAATATAACCGCGGGTTCAAATACATGCTAATGACTATTTCATCTGATGAAATTTTATTATTAAGTATCGTAGAACATTAAACAATAAAACATTTTATCATTAAAATGTTCTGCGTGTATAAATTTATTAATACGTGCTAATGTATTAATAACAGATGAAATATAGGTATTAGGATTATATGGCATCAGGAGGAACTGCTATGCTATCAGGTTTCGGCCCCTAACTCCTCTACCCAACATAGCAGCGGGGCCAAATACATGCTAATGATGTATTTCCTCTGAAATAACTATCTAGTATCTTATTCTAATGCAAAGTATATTATTTATTATCCATCCATAAAAATTTGCCACTTAAGAGTTTAAATTTATTCTTTATATTATTGTGTTGATTTATATATTTTACTATTTTTTGCTTGATGTTATTTTTATAGTAACCTAGTTTAAAATATGTATCTATTAAATTATTTAAATGATTTTGAAGAAAGCCAATATCATTACATATTGTTGCAATTCTTAAAATTTCATTATTTAATGTATTATATTTTATATTATATGGTATGCATGAATGCTCATGCAAAAATATGTTTCTTGTAAATTTAAATATGTCATCTTTACGATATAAATTAATAGTAGTTTTAGTTAATGTTAATTTAATGTTCATATCTAGATATACACCTTCTTTATCATTAATATTGGTTTTGTTAAGAATAAGGCTTTCTGGATAAATTTGTTCACTAATTGAATAAAAATTATTAGAATTAAATACACATATATCATCAATGTATCGAAACATATATTTCATATATTTATATTGTTTAGATTTAGTTTTTACACAGTTATGAACAAATTCATATTCTATAAAGCTTAAAAACAAGTCAGCTATAATTGGGCTACTATTACCACCCATTGGAACACCTTTTACTTGTCTAAATATAGATGTCCCTACTTTTAAATAATTTTGATTTATCAAAATATTTAAGGATTCTATTAATTCAATTTTATCCATATATTTATATTTATTTGATGGTTTAATTTTTGTTAGATAGGCGTTATAATTATTATAACATATATATGTATATCTTTTTCCGAATATAAGGTTAATTAATTTTACTAACGCTTCTTTAATATCTACTAAATCTAGATTTGTATAAAGCGTACTAAAATCGTATGTATTTATATTTTGAAAATTTATTCCTTTTGTCTGTTCTAAAAATTCTTTTGTAGAATTAATACTGAAATAGTGTTTTATACCAGTATTAATTTCGATTACCTTGCAATAATTTTTAAAATGTGCTTTAATTACTTTAGGTATTTTAATCGTATAAACAGAAAGTTTTTATTGTACATTTATATGAATGAATTGTATATTAATGTACATTAATGTTCATTAATGATTAATTTTTTGTTAGAAATGATTAATATTTGAACTACTATTGACTATTTATTAGAATAAAGATTTAATCAGGAACAATTGTTGTGTTCCAGACCAAATTCCTCGACCTTGTATGTACGAATACATGCCAATTATGCATTTCCTGAATGTAATTTGATCGCCCCTTTGTAATTCTTTTTTGTAATTTACAAGAAAATTTGATGAATTTTTTAATAATGTAAAATTCATCAACAAAATATTATTAAAATATTAAATTTACAATTATTAAATATTATTTACAATTATTAAATATTCCTTCAGTTTATTGAAACTGAAGGAATATCTTTCTCAGCAATTGTGGGCTTAATTATAAATCCATACCTACAGATGAAAAGGAGTATCAATTCGCGCGAAAGAAGAATTGTAGAACAATAAAAATGCTTTGAACATTATGGTATCCGGAAATTATTATTAATAAAAATTTACAATACACAAATCAAAAAAATATTATTAAAAATTTATTCAAACTATTAAGCAAAAATAGTTTTGGGATGGATAATAAACAAGATGCTTTGTATTAAAATAAAATACTAGATAATCAAATTTCATCAGAAGAAATACGTCCTTAGCATGCATTTGGCACCGCTGTTATGCTGGGCCGAGTAATAAGGGTCGAAACCTGATAACATAGCAGTTCCTTCTGATGACCGCTAATCCTTATTCTTATATAATTATTTATTATTTATCTTTATTTTATATATATAGTATAAAATACGTAGACTCTGCTATCTGATCTGATTGCTAAAGGATATATCATTTATATTATAAAATTGTCTTATTAATTCTGTATAATCAAAATTAAACATTCGTATTTCTGTCAAAATGTCAAGTTTAAAACGCGTTTTGATGAATCTTTGATATTCATGACCTGATTGCAAGATAAATGTTATTTGTGTACATACTGTATTCAAATTTAAGCTGATTTACTACCTTTGTCAGATGTCTTTCTCAGTAATCTTTCATTTCTTAGTGTTCCATCTGAAAATTTTGTCTGACAATGCGACTGTAGTCGAAACGGGATGATTTCCTCATCAAGTTTCTTTATATTGAGTGATCTAAATTTTTTCACAACACTACGGTTTCTATGTCTAAGCAGTTGCCTTACGGAAAGATTGTCATTTGATTATCATTCAATCAAAGGTTGCAGATCAAACTAGTCCTTGAATAGCTAAATTTCAACTAAGCAATTAATTTAAACAAAACAATTTAGTTATAATATTAGTTGTAATAATTATTTGTTTACAAGTAAATTATATTTAATATTTCATATTAAATATGTATTATTTTTAAGTTAGATATTTTAATTTTAGTTATTTGAAGAAAACTTGCTTTGTGAAATAAAAGTTAACTAATTTATAGTTAAAACATTATACACATTCGAAGTCAAAATTATAAACATTTTAGTGATCAATACTTTTATAAGTTTTATTTTACATCTTCTACTTAGTGAATTTATCAGTCTGATTTTTTAATTTAATTGAAAAAATATTTTTGTTTGCATGTAATTTATCGTTTCAGCTTCATTTGATGCATAACGCGAAGAATTGTCTAAATATATTTAATTTGTAATGATTATTTCGTCAATGGTAGAATGATGATTGCATACTTGATTGTGTTCTTTGAAAATGAAATTTCGAGCTAGCCAAAATGTAAACTTGTATTATTATACAAGTTTACATTCGGTAAAATTTCGATGGTACCATGTAGTTAAAGTCATCTAAGCAATATTTTTATCTATTAATAAAACTATTTCAGTCTTTATCCACTCGTTATTTAATATTTTTACATTATAAAAAGACAACAACTGAACTTTCGCAATAATTTTACTTAAGCAGAGACTCAAAGCAATTTTAATATATATGTTGATAACTCAGAAAAAAACAGTTCTTGTAAGCTAGAACGAAAGCCCTGGGGTACAAAACTGAATGGTATCTTCCCAGCATGTTCATTATCTTCATAACATAAAATGATGAAGTAAGTTTTGTTTCGAAATATCCAGAATCATTTCCATTTAACTATTTAACTTCTATTTTGCATTATTTTTTAATTTGCAATATAAAATACGTAGACTCAGTTAGCTTATTTAATTTGATAAATGAAGAGATGACCAATCACATAATCAGTATATTGGATACTTTCAAACCGTAAGGAAAGTTAAGGAACACGATCACAAGGATTTTCCCAGAAAGCCATACGCATTACCTCATACTTGGAATACTAAAATATATCAATTCAAAATATCAAACAAAATCAAGAACTTTTGGATACAACAATTTATAATATGAAATGTAATTCAAGAAGCAGTCAAAAAGTATTTCTCAAAATGCCCGTGTATTCAAATAAACATTACATATAATATCATATCGTATTATGTTTAACTATCTATAAAAGCATCATTAGTTGGCTCTTGCTCCGAGAAAAAATAAGAAAAATAGTATTTGTTTTGATTTTTTCGCCAATACGATTGGCCTTTTCAAAAAACATTATGTATTTTCTGAAGAGGCCAATTTAGCGGGAAACCGCTAAACCATTAACTTACACTCATCGTACGGCTAGTTTGATTCTATTTTATTGACTGTATCCATTAAATTACTTAAATGATTTTAAAGAAATACAATATCTTAAATAAAAAATTAAGCAATTTAAAAGAGAAACACACTTGACATTTTAATTTTACAGTAAAAATTCATTTAATATCTTTTGACGATACGACAAATGTTTTCGTTTCGTTTATATTTTGCAAATTTCCTTAAATTAGCGAAAAACAAGGATTCTATTACCTACATAGAATCTGATTTGAAAAAAATCTGATTTCGTAAATTATTGATAATACAAATATTTAATAAACTTGAAATAACGGCAATGCTTGATCGTTTAGGAAAACTACTTTCATTTCAACATTTCTAATCAATTTGTTAAAATTAACGCACAATCCGTAAAATGAATATATTTGACATTATCAATTCGAAATTATTTAAATGATCAATTATTGTACTTTGCTGGCACAAAGACTAATTTTTACTCCCCAGCCAAAAGAAAAATAGTTGTTACGTAGTTTGTCTTAGAATTTTTTGTCTTAAACAATTTATGGATCAGTTTACTTATTAAATCAAATCAGATAACTAAGTCCACATATTTAATATAATTATAAACTAAACAAAACATAATAATGCTAAATCGAAATTTAATAATTAAATAATAAAATTAATAATTGTTTTTAGATTTTCTATATTTTGTATCAAGTTAAAATAAAAATTGAAATTTAAAATAAACGTCATTTTTATGAATTGAGTAATAAATAACAGACGTTGTATCAGAATAATAATTAGAGGTCATCAGGAGGAACTGCTATGCTATCAGGTTTCGGCCCCTAACTCCTCTACCCAACATAATAGTAAAATAGTAAATCAAATAGTAAAATAGTCAAATAATAAAATAGTAAATTACAATAAAAGTCAAGAGTCTTCAATACGTTCTACAGCCATATTTGCGTCCCCCATAGATGCAACAAGCGCTTCAAAATTTGTATCACGCCTATGAAATCCCGCTGTCTGCATTTGTACAAGTTCGGATGCATAAAGTTGTTCTTGAGTTTGCTTTTGTTGTTGATTTGTCGGCTGATGTTGCTGGTGATGAAGACGATCTAATGGTTGAAACAACGAAAGAAGTCTACATTAGATGAAGTAGGTTGACTATTCATTTGATTATCGACTAAACCGCTTATATTTGAAGATATCAACTGTGAATATACTTGTGGGGATGTGCCCCTAAGACGAATTAGGTTTGTAGAATTTGTACAATCGACATTAATGCTCGAGGATTTATGTATAGAGCACGAATTTCAGGTATTGTCCCCTGACTTATAAACTCATGAATTACACGATGTAGATGTTTTCTTTATCTTTCGTCCTGTATAAATTCATAGGTACGCAGCAGATTAAGTAGAATACCAAGATCGCGGATAGAATTATTTATGTTTGGTTTAAAACTGGATGCCAGCAACATGTCGATTAACATGTGAGGATTTCCAGCAGCGACTACTAATAATTGTTGAGGGTTCATCGTAGAATACCGATTGGTGTTTTCGGTTGCAAATGCGACCCTAACTTGATTGTAATAGATACATAGGCGAATCGACTAAATTAAATGGCAAATGATTTAAAATGTATGCAGATCAATTATTTTGAAATGTAGTATTCTGATATGCCCCCGGGTTAGGCAGTGGGTTTGTATTTTCAGTTCGTACTTGACTAGTTTTAGCTGTACTAGATGAGCTAGAATTAGTATTCAGAGGGTTTTCGCCAAACTGCTCATGTGCAACATTAAGCATTGAATCTTGAAAATCGCGATAAATTCTCTGTCGAACATTATATCCGCTCGGTATACTCTCAAGGTTAATCAGGGCTCTATCATGGTTTCTAGTAATTTCCTGTATAGTTGTAGGATTACGGATCATTTCCATTGTTTGACGCAAAAAATCAGGATTGTTAAAGAATTGTGAAACCTCATGGTTCTGCTCTATCACTCTTTGCTTTTGTGGATTGTTAAGCTTAATTGAACTAAGCAACGCAGGATTACTCATAAGTCCTTAAGCCATATGATTACTTAGAAGTTTTGAATTGCATGTGGATCAGTCTGAGTAGTGCCAAAAATATTTTGCTGAATTTCGGTAAAATTTGAATTTCCAAATGGAAGGCTCGAAAATGATGCAACCCTCCTTAATTGTTGGTGATTGCTAAAGCAACAAAGAAGTATTATTCGGTTGATTAGTTGTGGGATGATTTGTCAAAGGTCGTCGTGGAGACATGAGTCGCAGGACAGGCATGGCAAACTCAGAATTGTCGTCTTTGACGACGGAAGCTGTCCAAATATTAAAGTTATGAACTACCTCAACTGTCTGGGCCTCGGGCAGTGCAAAGTTGATCATAGAAAAGAGTCGCAGAGATGTGTCGTCACAATATTTAAGACTTTTCTCTAGTAAGGGCTGGCTTATCTCGTCAAGACTTTTAAGGATAGCTTTTGCATTTCCTCTCAGCGGTGCGACGGACACGCGCTGAAATAACTGACCCGCTATGCTGCAATACGGGGTACCGTTTCTACATGACATAGAACGAGCAGTGAAACGAATTAGCTTCCCCTTAGACGTTCCATCCTCCGTAAGTTTTAACAACTGCTATGATATTATCAACAATAGAAAGAACTGTCGAATTTAGAAATACCGATGGAGTAGAGACAGCGAAGAAATAAAATCAGCTAACTGAGTCTACGTACTTAAAATAATTATAAAATAAACAAAACATAGTAATGCTAAATCAAAATTAAATAATTAAATAATAAAATAAATAATTGTTAAAAGATATTTGATAATTTAAATCAAGTTAAAATAAAATAAATTAAATTTTAAATAAACGTTATTTTTATGAATTAATTAATAAACAACAGACGATGTATCAGAACGTCTGTTATTCAAATTTTTAAATTTTGAATTTTGAATTTGATAAAATTATATATTGAAGAAGATATCTTAAGATAAAATTTTAATGTGAATGAAATATTTAGGGCGAATGAGAAGAATTATTTAAATTCGTAATTTAATAAAGTTTTATTATCCATCTAAATATTTTATTGTTTTACAAAAAATATATTTTAGATTCTTTTAAACGGTAAGATTTTTAAAATGAAATAATAAGATTCCGTCTTAAAATATTTTTATATTTGACAAAAGCTTTGTCGTAAAATTTAATTCTGATAAAATATGATATCATTAAATTAGGAATTTCAATAAAAAGCGATATCCCATTTGAGGGAAATATTTTCAAAGATTTCGCGATATTAAAAATAAAATCTAGGATTCTGATCTTAAAAAAAGATAATATTTTTAAGATTTCGCTGCAATGATATTTAAGATTTCGCTGCAATGATATTTAAGATTTCGCTGCAATTATCTATTCTTAAAAATAGATAATATTTTTAAATATCTTATAGATATCTTATTTAATCATAGGTATAAATATCTTATTTAATCATAGGTATATCTTATTCCAATACAAAGTATATTATTTATTATCCATCCATAAAAAGTTTCCACTAATGATTTTAAATTTTTTTAATATTATGGTTTTGATTTATATATTTTACCATTTTCTGTTTGAAGGTATTTTTATATTAACCTAGTTTAAAATATGTATCTATTATATTATTTAAATGATTTTGAAGAAAGCCAATATCATTACATATTGTTGCAATTCAAAATTTAATAATTAAATAATAAAATAAATAATTGTTATAAGATTTTATATAATTTATATCTAGTTAAAATAAAAAATTGAAATTTAGAATAAAAGTAAATTTTTATGAACTGACTAATAAATAACAGACGTTTTATTTAGAATAAATAAAAATAAATAATTATTTATTTATTTTTATAAAAAAATAAATAAATAACAGACGTTTTACTTCAGAATAAGTATCAGATGTCATTGAGAGGAACTGCTATGCTATCAGGTATCCCACCCTATTCGTCGACCCAGCACAGTAGCGAAGCCAAACAATTGCTAATTACATGTTTCCTCTGATAACATTTGATTATCAAGTATCTTATTCTAATACAAAGTATATTATTTATTATCCATCCATAAAGATTTTTCGTTAACAATGATTTCTTGACTAGAAAAAACATAATACACAAGATTTTTCCTGTCAACAATTGTCGGGGTGTCGGATCCTGGAGGCAGTGCACGAACCAAACTACTCCAGACATCGCGATCCTTGGCGACATACCATAGTTTATACCATCTATCAAAAATCCCGAGGCGGTCTTCGACCAGTTTCGAGATTTGAGCTCACAACCGGTATCGAGGTGTACCTCGAGGTCTCTTTCCAGAGAGTGCGGTTGGAAAACCCTCAGTGGAAGGCGATCCTTAGACATGCTTAGAACGTGTCCTTGCCATCTCAGTTGACTTATTTCAATGTATAGTAGCAGCGTTTTTTCTCCAACTCCTTCCCGGATTACCGAATTCATAACCTTATCGCTAAGGCTAATACCGGCCACACCGCGAAGGAACCTCATTTCAGTCGCCTGTATCCCAGATATTATCCTTTCGACCATAACCCAAAGCTCATGACCATAGGTTAAGATAGAAACGAAGATTGCGCGATAAACCGAAAGCTTCGCTCGAAGACTCAACTCCCGCTTCACCAAAACATACCTGTACAAAGAACGCATTGCAGCGTTAGCTGTACAAATCCGCTTTTCAATCTCTCTGATGTTCCTGCCGTTCCTTGAGAACAATACCACAAGATACTTAAAATCATCAAAATCAGAAAGAACCTTTTCCACGATCCGGTTGATATTAGCACCTGAAATTAAGACGAACACATATAGACAGTCTTCGATGTACTAACTAACATCCCTGCCGCTTGGCGTTCCAACGTGTTCGATCTAGAAGGAATTGTAAGTCCTCAGGACAAAAAGCCAACAAGACATCGTCATCTGCAAAAGGCATTAATGGTATCCTTATGGAACTGAACTGAAGACCGACATCCGTCAGAGCAGCCCGTCTCGAAATTTTGTTCATCTAAATAAGGGACAATAGTGGAAACAAAGGACAACCATGACGCAGCCCAACACCTACTGGAAATGATTCAGACTTCCTACTTAAAACAGGAATACAACTCATACTTTGTTCATACAGAGAAGCTACAGCTACCCGAAGATATTGTGGTACTCCATACTCCATTAGTACCTCCCACAACCTCTCTCGTGGAACTCGGTCGAACGCCTTAACTCCAAATCTACAAAGCACATGTACACCGGTTGAGCGAACTTCAAAGACCGTTCGAGGATAATTGAGAAAGTAAAGAGCTGATCCGTAGTTCCACGACCTGGATGCAGACGCATTGTTCCTCTCGCAACTGTCTCTCAACTATAGGCCGTACCCTCAATTAAAGAATCCTAGCAAATAGCTTACCAGTTTTGCTAAGAAGAGTGATGCTCCGATAATTGGAACACACTTCGGTCATCTTTCTTAAAGATCGGTATCACCACCCCAGTTCGCCACTCACTAAGAACAATTCCCGACTTCAATACAACATTGAAGATCCGTGCTAGCCACTTAATGCCAACAACATTGAGAGCCTTTAAAAATTCAGGTCGAATCTCATCTACTCCAAAAGACTTGCAATTACGAAGGTTTTAACAACAGCAATGACCTCTTCCAACGAGATGAGCTCTTTCGTTTGTTCTAAAGACTCTACTTCTACAAGTGAAGCCATATCAATCGGATTAAGGAGACTCCTAAAATGCTTTTTCCAACAACCAAAAATTTCTTCAATGTAAGTCAGCATAGAGCATCTCTTGTTATAGACATTTTGGAAAGTTTTCTGCTATCCAACACGAAGGTTCCTGATCGTCTTCCAAAACATCTTCGGAACTAACCTATAATCAAGTTCTAAGTGCTTTCCAAACTTCTCCCAAGCCGTTTTATTCGCTTCGGTAACTTCTCGAGCTAAAGATCTCTTTGCTTTTTGGTACTTGTCTACAGTTTTCACTGATTTATCTGACAAAAATTGTGTTGGACAAAATCTCTAACTGTTAATGTACACGAAATAATTCGAGTATTTCTTCCGCGACAAGCACCTAATGTCTTATATATTTACTCAAATATATATTTTGTTTTCATACAATTGCTCTTGAATATTAAAGAATTTTCCGAGAGTAGTCAAAATAAATGATTGAAAGCTTAATATAATTATTGTGTTTGCCTAGTGTTAAGTCAAATGACTATCATTCAAATTATTTAATTCACATAACAATCTAATATGCAATAAATTTTTTAATTTATTGCATATCAATATTAAAATATTTTTAATAGTTAAAAACAATCCGAACAAATTTGTTAACCAAATTTGTTAACAAAAGCTAATGAGAGTCATTTAAACGAGAAAATGTAAAGAAGAAATTGAGAAATTGATTTTCAGATTACATACTGTATGTAAATTCATTCTATTGAATGATTTAGACTTAACAAAAATGCCATTGAATTAATATATAACGGGTAAATACATTGTACGTGATCTTTATTTCTAACTTATAATTATATATTTGCTATTTATTCAAAAAGGTTTAACCTTTTAATAGTCAATGCAAGTATTTAAAGGTTTATTAAAGCTACCTGAGATGTTAATTATAACTTTGTAGCATTTTTGTTAAAGCTTTGACTTAACCTTATATTTCTTAACAGATTACTAACATTTTTCTAAAGTGCTTTTTAAAATTACAGGAAAATTTTTATTTGAAAATTAGAGAGAAATCTGCAATGTGTTGCTATAATCTACAAGTGACGAGGTCCAGTATACAGTGAAAGCATCCAATTATACAAGCACCTAAGTGCTTGTACACATATCACTGAAATATAAAATTAACCAGCAAAGAACCAGTCGTGAACAAAACAAAATTATATAATTGCACAATATCTTTCAGTTATAATAATGGCACAAAGGTCTAATCATTAATAAGTTGAAACTTTGAAATTCCTTCTGATGTTTCAAAATCATCATTCTATAATTTATTTATATCAATAAATAAATATATAAAAATATTCATAAATTAATATTTTAGTTGTATTTATAGATACTAATTTTTTATATTACTTAATGTATTAAATTAATTTCGATATCACTAATAATTATTTCACTAATTATTTCAAAGCAGATTAGATAACTGAGTCTATATATTTTATACGATATTTGAATAAAATTAAGATAAATAATAAATAATTATATAAGATTTTATACAATTCATATTTATATCAGTTGAAATTAAAAATTTAAAATAAAAGTTAATTTTTATGAATTGACTAATAAATAACATACATTGTATTCGAATAAGGAAGAGTTCACCAGGATAAAATTCTATGCTATCAAGTTTCAATTTATCATTTTTATGATTTTTTAAAATCAATTATTTAAATATAAGTAATATTAATATTTATAGGGGGTAAATTGACTATGAATAATTCTACTGCTTATTTGTACTATGATCTTAAAGTTTATATCACGAGAAAGCAGGTGAATATACGTGCTTAGTATTAAACTTTATTTTGTCAGTTTTTTTTAAAGTTTTTTAATACAAATTTTAAATAACAAATACTAAACCCACAATCTTCTTCCATTTCAAATATATATTATTACAGGAACGAAGAAGAAGATAATATCCTTTATTTGATAAAAATTCTATATTTCGATAGTTCCTGCTATTATCATCAGGATTACAAAAAATGTTTCACAATTTTTCCCCGTGCTTCCAACATTTATACAAAAATACAAGCATTGTTGTGCCCCGCATTTCTACTTAAAAAAAAGAAAATATCGAGAAACAAAAGAATCATACACTAAAATTTTACACACATTTTAAAAACAACAAAAAGAAAAAAAAAGAATCATAAAGCAAAATAAAATTAAAATCATAAAATAAGTGACAAAAAATACGAATTTAATAAAAATGATGTAAAAGTAGAGTAATAAATTTTCTAATAGATTTTATAATTCGTTTGTTTTTTCTAATTGTATTATTATTTTGTTTTGGTTTGGATTAAATTATAATTTATTATAAATTATAATTATTATTAATTATAATTTATACAAATTTTGAAGTTTTCTCAATCTTAATATGGAGTAAAAATTGATTTTAGATGAGAATGTTTGCTTTCGAATACATATTTTCACCAACAATTAAATAAATAATCAATGTTACTTACTTTTGCTCTCAGGAAAATAGATTGAGTTCAAATCTTATTACTTATAAAAATTGCCAATAAATCAGAATCAATTGTATTTAAAGTTGGCGTGATATACATAACATTTAACATTTATATTATCTTATAGGTGACCTTCGAATTGTGTAGTATTTTCACATAAATATATTTTCCGACGTAACAAAATTCAACCTTAGTTTCACTTATGTATATTTTATCCTATCAAATTTGATGGAAGTTAACCTTCAAGTTACCTTTTGTCTTCTTTATAGAAATATACGATTGCTAAAGCAAATTTCCCTGTGGAACATAATAAGGATGATTTTATAATTACTTCTTATCTGACTTGAGATACAGACAACATGCACTTGCTAGGCTAGTATGCTCTATAATCGTAAGCTATTGTTTTGATGATAAAACCTGTGGAACTGCTCTTTCACTTATAACGAATAATATATCACAAAACATTTATCCATATTTACATATTACATGAAAAAATGATGACATGGAAACACAATGTCTGAAATTTTTGCATTTGCTAAACACATTCCAAATTTTATCAAACTAGAAAGGAAATTTTTATATCAGATAATTCAAATACTGGAAGAATTCAGCGTTTTTAAAATTTTTAAAAGATCACACAGTGATCTAAATTTTAAAAACAGACGACAAATCAAGCGAAATGACCAGAGAAGTTAACTGCTCGCGATAACTGTATCGCGAGCCAAGAAATATTCACCGATTGCCTTGTGACAAGCAGTTTCAGTTGAGCTCTTTTTACATTATACAGCTTGAAAATGAGGAATAAGGTTTGAAGAATTCAGGTAGGACAGCACTTGTCGAAAAATGATTCTTTTAAAGTTTTGAAATAGTGTGAAGTAGTGGGATGGAACGGTAATACTATTGAAGATTGGGTTCAAGGGATTGGGATTTTAGCATAGGATGGATAGTGGCAGCCTTGCATAAGGTAAGAAAGATCTTAGTCAAATACACGAGTTAAATAGTTTACAGAAGAAATATACTAGTGAGGAGGCAATAGATTTAATAACAGTTGTTGGTAGGATCATGATGAGATGAGGAGTTAAGAAGTCGAGATATCAGTCCGATAATTTCATAAGACACAGGCGACAGGTGGAAAAGTTTTGGAAGGCATGATGCGACAATGACTGAAAAGTAACCAAGAGGTGGAACAGTACGACATACCTTGTCAAGCTTAAATCTGATATAAATAACGAATATTGAAGGATAGATTTAGCAAACAGACAAAGAAGATGTGCGAGGAAGGAGTCGATTCAATACCTTTGAACGCGACCGATCAATAGTCGCTGATGATGGTTGATTATTCCAAAAGAGTATAGATTTAGTCTGAAGAAGTGAACAATAATGACGATGTATTTGATCAATTGACAATAAATGAATGGGAATAGGCTGATAGTTCTGTGATAAATAAAATGCTTACACGTTCTACGTAGGCGACGGAGATCACGCTTGCATGAGCGACATTTACTGCCAAACCAAGGAGCAGAGTGTTTGCGTGATGTTTGAAATTTCCAAAGTGGAAGAATGTAATCGACGATGGAAGAAACTTGATAATAATATATGTTGGCAAGGACATCAAGTGGAAATGAATGCAGTCAAGTGGATAGTGATAATAATTAAATAATAAATTATTAAATAATAAGTAATTATATCTAATAAATAATTATAAACAATAAATAATAATGATTATATAAGTTTTTATAAAGTTTATATTTATAAAGTTAAGATAAAAAATTGAAATTTAAAATAACAATCAATTTTTATGAATTGATTATTAAATAACATACGATGTTTCAGAATAAGAATTAGAGGTCGTCAGGAGAAACTGCAATGGTATCAGGTTTCGCCCTCACTTGATTCCTCGATCAGCGAGAAATAAGGTAGGGCGACACCTGGCCATATAAGCGATGCCAAATACATGCTAATGACGAGTTTTCTCTGATAAAATTTTATTATATTTGTATCTTATTCTAATACAAAGTATAAACCTAGTCGAAATCCTAGCCTTTGTTTAATTATTATTTAATTATTATGAACTCTCTTAATCATTTAAGCTAGACGCGGAAGATCAACGATAACAGTAACAAGTACGTTTCGTCATCCCTACGACTCATCAGTACTGTCCCACTATTGGATACAGAGGAAGACTGGCAGACAGCACAGACAAGTCATTTGCGTAAGGTACTAAAAAGCTGTAGTAACTTAATTTAGTGCAAAAACCGCACTACTGCTTTATCATAGTGTTGTTTTAGCACTCCATTAGGTTACTAGAACTTTTCTAGTACCTCATAAACATGACTTGTGTCTGTACCGTCTACCAGTCCTCCTATGCATCCAGTAGTGGGATAAATCTGGGACTGATTAGTCATAGTGATGACAAACGGTACTTGTTACTGTTATCGTTTTTTCCAGCGTCTGGCTTAAATGATAAGTAATTCACGCGGAATGGTCTCACTCTCTTTTCAGAAAATTCATATTAAATATTTATTATTTATAAATTTTAAAATAATGCAAAATAAAATTTGAAAAATTAAATATTAAATAATTATACATAATTATAAATAATCAATAAGTGCTATAAGATTTTAAATAACTTTTATCAAGTTAAAATGTTGCGCTGTTCCTGCTAAAAAACTAATTCGCGATACCGAGACGATGTTCACTCTACGCAGAGCGCCATGCTACAGGAAGCAGCTGTTGTTTAAATACGAAAACGAAATTCAGTCGTCGTTGCAGTCCATCCTCAATATTGCTCTGTCCGATGGGGCATGGGACCAGGCATCACTACCGGTTGCTAACGGCGGACTCAGGCATCAGGAGAGCGACGGATATTGCTCTACCGGCCTTCTTATCATCGGTCGCCGGGTCGCAAACACTCATAACTCGGATCCTGACAGAGCGACTAAATGACTACTGCGGTATCAGCAAACCGACATACACTATTGCAGTGACCGAATGTCAGTCTCGAGCAGGCTTCATGCCAGTCCAACCGTCCTTCGCTACAGAACAGAAATTCTGGGATACGCCGTTGGTTACTGTCTATGTAGCGAAGGTGTTGTCAGTTGCACTTGACCAGGCGAGCAAAGCGCGTCTAATTGCGGCTACTTCACCTCATTCCGGGGCCTTCCTTCACACACATCCCTGTTCGTCGCTCGGCACAAGACACGACGACTCGTCACTACAAATCGCCATTTCCCCGCGCCTCGGTGCCCTAGTCTGACAGCCACATGCAGTCAACGATCTCATCAAGCGTGCACTGATGTCGGCAGAAATCCCATCGCGACTGGAGCCGAAGTCACTGGCGCAACATGATGACAGGCAACCGGATGGATTGTCACTGATTCCATGGTCAAGTGGCAGGTGTTTGGCTTGGGACTTCACCTGTCCAGACACCTTGGCACCGAGTCATCTAAATACAGCTGTGACCGCACCGGGAGCGGTAGCCAGTGGATCAGAGGACAATAAACGCAGCAAATACGCCTGCCCAACACCGATCTACAATTTTGTGCAGGTCTCCGTGGAAACGCTTGGTGCGTTGGAATGCACGAAATAGGTCGGCGGATAGCTGCAGTGACCGGAGAGCTGCGATCCACGGATTTCTTGCTGCAGAGGCTGAGCGTTGCCATCCAACGCGGTAACGCTAGTTGCGTTCTGGGCACGGTTGAGGGGACGAGCGATAGACAAGACTTATACACAATTTATTATTTGTAATTTTTGTTTTTTTTTGAAAAATAAAAATCATACGTAAAGTTAAAATTAAATATTTAAATTTAAAATAAAAGTAAATTTTTATGAATTTACTAAAAAACGATATATTAGAAAAAGGATTATAGGTCATCAGGAGGTACTTATATGTAATAAGGTTTCAGTCCATATTTCTTTACTATTTTTTCCATGTATTTGGCCATTTTCTCCGGGGCCAAATATGTGCTCAGGACGTATTTCCTCTGGTCAAATTTGATTACAAGTATCTTAATCTAATACAAAATATTTATTTTAGTATGCATCCATAAAAAATTTTCCGCTAATGATTTTAAATTTATTTATAATAATATTGTGTTGATTTATATATTTTACTATTTTCTGCTTTGATGTTATTTTTATAGTAACCTAGTTTAAAATATGTATCTATTAAATTATTTAAATGATTTTGAAGAAAGCCAATATTATTACATATTGTTGCAATTCTTAAAATTTCATTATTTAATGTATTATATTTTATATTATATGGTATGCATGAATGCTCATGCAAAAATATGTTTCTTGTAAATTTAAATATGTCATCTTTACGATATAAATTAATAGTAGTTTTAATTAATGTTAATTTAATGTTCATATCTAGATATACACCTTCTGTCATTAATATTGGTTTTGTTAAGAATAAGGCTTTCTGGATAAATGTGCTCACTAATTGAATAAAAATTATTAGAATTAAATATACATATATCATCAATGTATCGAAACATATTTTATATCTTTATATAACAAATATATCTTTATCTTTATGAAGATATTTCATATCTTTATAAAGTAGGAACATCTGTAAAGTTTAAATTAAATATCAATATCACTACGTCATCCCTTCTCAAAGCAGCCATTCTAACATTGCTGAATTTTCATATACGCGAAATGTTGTTTTTATTTTATGAAAATAATATTATCTAAATTCCTGTGTAGTTTCTGTTTTCTAATCTAAAAGCACTTAATATGAGGGTGATTGATATCTGAGCATATGTGTACTTGTGATACTTGTGTACTTTAAAAATCATTCTATTTTAAAACTAAAATGATGACTAAAATTAAAAAATGAAGTTACGGATAACGACAAATTCGAACATCATCAGTGATTTAATTGAAGATTGTAATTTAAGCTTTCGAAGAATGTATGCATTCAATATTTGTAAAAAATCTTTTCTGAACATTTTTATTTACATCAAGATGATTATGAAAATATTCGTTTAGTTGCAGAATTTCATTTACAAGATATTTTCGGAATAAATATGGTTTTCCATGCTGATATTCCAAATTTAAGATAATCAAATTTTTAGATAGTAATGTCAAATAAAATATATTGATCATTAGTGTGAATAAATTAGACTCTTTATATGTGTGCGCATTGCTTTTATGAAAAATTGATGTTCAAACAACAATTTTGGATAGTGCATTCCAATCCGTTCCTACACAAATAATAGCTTCCTAATTTTTGTTGGAATCTTAACGATTGTCTTTCTAAGTTAGCAGATTGGAAGTCGTATTTAAGCATGAATGTTGTTAGAGAAAATCGCAATGACGGAATTTACGGTAAAACATTAGATTTAATAAAATATACATTGTGTAAACCATCTTTCTTCCAATAACTTGATTATAGTGAACGAAAGAAGAGATGTGCCATTATTTTACACAACATTATCATTCGAAATATAGCAACTAGAATTGAGTTATTGAAATTTGTATTTTAAGTAATTTGTGTAGAGTAATTAATATACTTAATTAAATTATTTAATGAAGTAATTCAAATTTATAAATTAAATTTAAAATTAATTTAATCTTCTCGTATATATTGACTATACATGTTATTTATGTAATCATGCAATTAATTTAACTTTTTTGAAATGTTTTAATGATGTTATTTATTTTATATATTTTTATTCGATTTTAATCCATTTATGTTAATTAAAATTCATCCGCAGTATCCGATCCACTCCTACACGTCAAAACTTTTGTTGGAATCTTAATTATTTGTTTTGGTAATAATTACAAATAATTAATTACAAATAATTTCATTATTTGTTCTAGCAAATAATGATTCGTATTTAAGCCCGATAACGGAATTAACGATAAAAATTTATTCAATATGTACGAGTTTAATGATATGTGTATTCATCTTTAATGTCAGTGGTTTTTAAATGCAAGCGATTATTAATAATTAATAATTTTTGATTTTCAATAACTCAATTTTGTTGATTCCGATTCATTCGAAATTTAAAATTCTAACAAATTGATAAATAGATACAGTTCAAAACCAGCTTTGAATATGATTAATTTTATAATCGTCAATTACTTATATGAATTTAAAATATCAGTTTAAACTATCTTGTTATCCTATTAACTACTTACAATCTGATGATGAATGCAGTTGCATGCGAAAATTCATTAAATAAATTGTTTCCTCGCCAGTCAACTTCTAAAACAATTACTTCAGTAGTTTTTGTATTTGATTTTTTTCAAAACAATTACTTATATGAATGTATACCTAATAAAAATGCTAAAGGGTGCTTACACCAGAAAGTAATTTCCAAATGTGCTTTTTAACAAAGGAAAGTTGCAAGGAATATGTCCTTAACAATAACACGTCCTAAACAATACATCGTATTATCGGTTCGTGTACATGATTGTAATTTAATAACTTTTATTACTTTAGTAAGATAAATTTAAAGTGTAAATCCGACAGTAAATACAGTGTGTTAATTAAATTTAAATCTAACGTGTTTTCAGAATATTATAATACAAAACATTCTGAATAAACTGTTTACACCAGCCGTTTTGTCACAGTATGAAGCCGACTTGGGTTTCATCTACATTCATCAGTGGAAATAAATTTCCACAAATGTATTTCCACAGTTTTCATTAAGTAATAAATTATTCAGTTATCATAAATTATATTTAATTTAAGAATGCAATAAAATGAGATTAATTTTAGGATAATCACGCTCAAGGACAAACTGGTTTTAGCAAACAATCCCTGAGAAAACAAAGGGATTGGATCCTTTTGATAACTGAAGATCATGAAATAATATTAGCATTATGAAAAATACTAAGATACACGTTATGCGAAGAAGTTTTAAAATTTTATTTTCTCGCATTGGCTCAGTAAAAACAAATTACGTTCAACCGGAGTATAATCTTTCAGAGCACAAAATATAATACAAAACGTATATAGCTCAAATTTCGTCATCTCTTAATATGAATAACAGCATAATTCTCTATTTCTCAGTATTATAGTTATTTTAAAATAAATTTTTATATGCACTTAATCATAAGGACACTAGCAAGTTACTTGCTAAAATATAATTTAAAATAGTTTTCTAAGTATCATACATAAGCTACACATGCTACGTTTAGCTATCAGCTAAAAATAATATAGTACAGGTTGACATTTATTTTTTAACACATATATTATAATTCAACATTTTAACATCTAATTGTTGGGAGAGAATATATATTTTTTAAAATATAACGTTATCGATAGGAGTGAAAAATGAATCCATTTGTATTTTGCGATGTATGAAGTAAACGACATGTAAAAGTGATATGTATAAAATATCTAGTTTTAGAATGAATGTCAATTTGATCTAAGTAAATTTAAGAAAATATTTAAGGCGCCAATTCTCAATAGATTGTTATGTTTGATGATAAATATATTTGTGAAAAGGTTAGTAGCATTCTGTATTTTATTTACGTGAATTGCGAATGCTTCTAGTGGCAATTAATTTTTATTTCAAAAAATTTAATTATATCGATTATTACATATTTGTAAAATTTTGTTAAGCAATATTTGTAAAAAGAATAACTCGTGTACTTGAGCGTAACTCATTTCATATGCCAAACTCGTTTAAATCGATTCGTGTGGATATTTGTATCGTACATGCCAAACTCGTTTTAATTGACCATTTTGGTGTATTAAAAAACTAAATTATATTTTAAAGATGAAAATTGATCCGAGGAAATTTATTATTTGGAGTTTTTTACTATTGTCAACGGTAAAGATGATAAAATTAAAGATCTTACGTAAATTACTATTTTATTAGCAACCTCATAATGAGCTGGTGTAATACATTGCGATATACGCATTGTTACAACGTGATGTACATAGTTACACACTATGTTGAATCGTTAGTTAAATAATAAATTAATAAATAATTGTTATCTAAGATTTTATATAATTTATATCAAGTTAAAATAGCAATTTAAAATAAAATTCAATTTTTATTAATTAAAAATCTCATAAGAAAAAGCAATTATAAATAATAAAATATCAAATTAACATAAATGTAATTTCACCTTTATTATAAATATCCAATTTAACGAATATTTTTATATATTTATTTACCGAAGAAAGTTGTATCGCTTAAAACAAGATAAAGTCGTTTAAAATTTGTCTTAATAAATAGAAACTTAAAATTGCAATTTATTTTAAACATTTATTCCAAATAGTGATATCGTTTTGCATTGTAAAAGCTGCAATTTCAATTTTAAAATATTCTTCATTTTATTATTGAAAATTCCGATTTTTAATACAGCGTGAAATCAAAAATTTTAAACACACGGTTTCCAGCACCTTGAAGTAACTATTAAAATCCTACAAATCTGATTTTTAACTTTTTACAATGTGTTCGAAAAAGGCTACAAATTTAAATATGATGACTAATTCTACTTAAATGAAATTGAATTTTTACTATTGAGAATTGCTTCTTACTTATTTTTTACATGTCCAAAAAAGTTTCGTCTCTAATTTTGTGCCACACCTACTCAATTCATGTGATTCAGGTTTAACATAAAATTCTAATGCTAGAAACATGTTTGCATGTAAGTATCTTGATGATTCGTTTCGTCAAAACTGAATTCGCAAGGGAGCGTGTTCCTCGACCAAGGCAGTCTTATTAAATTAAGTATAAAACTCGATGTCACCCATTATGATGCTTCATTCTTCACTATTCACTATTCTTTAATTAAAATCAAAGAATAAAAAATCAATGTTTCGACGATATTGTAATTTGAACGCTTTTATTAAATAAATTGCATTTGAAAATAAATTATGCCAATAGAAGTATACTATATTTAAACTTAGGAACATTTAAAAGAAATGATCCTGGGTTTTAGGCAAATTTGGCAAATTTATGATATCTCAAATAAAACAATTCATCTTGAGATATATAGTGGTGAATATTTAAGAGAGCGGTGAGAATCAGCAACTCGCTATAGTTTTTAGCACTTAAGTTAATGTGTTTTTTAACTCGGTAATTATATTTTTATAATAAAATGTAAATTTTATCACTAGTGTGTAATGATAAAGGCGGAAACGTACAATTAATATATGGTGCAGTTAATCAAACATTTAAATTTGCTAAGAAAAGGTACAACAAGCAAAATATAAATTTTGCTTAATTTTCTTTAAGATAATCAGTTTATCGTATATTAATATAAAAATCTCATAAGATAATGATTTAATTGAATATTTGTTCATTGTTCGATGTTTGAGGAAACATTGGGATTTGTTTGATTATAATCCGATATTTCGACGGAGCTCGGGTACGTCATCTTCAGGGTTGTAATTAACTTGAAAACTTATAACTTTTCTTTATATTGGATTATAACCAAATAAATCACAATGTTTCTCGCCTTCTAACAATGATAATGATTTATCATTATCTCATTGAGATGAAATGTTTCCTCACCTTCTAACAATGATAATCATTCATCATTATCTCATTGAGATGAAATTCCGAATTATTGGAGCTGGATCAAGTAAAATAAGAATTTATTTTTGATATTTCGCTAATTTCTGTGAGCATATTCAGAAAATTACAATATAAATATGATGATAATAATATGTAGGTAATTTAGGTAATTATATATTGGTAATTTTCTGAAGATGCTAGCAGAGGTTAGCAAAATATCAATAAAAAATTTCCTATTTTCTTTGATCCAGCTTTAATAATTCTTTACTCATAAGATAGTTGTCCAGAACGAAATGAAATCTGTGCTACTTATGATTCGGAGTTTACAGGATAAACTATGCGGCAAGTATGATCAGTTGTTTTAAAATGTATTTCATGCCAACGTATTAATATTTACAGGAATCGTTTAAATGATAAAGAATTATTGGAGCTGGATCAAAGAAAAGAGGAAAGTTTTTGATATTTTGCTTATCTCTGCTAGCATCTTCACGTAATTTTCTGAATATGCTAACAGAAGTTAGCGAAATATCAAAAATAATTTACTCTTTTCTTTGATCCAGCTACAATAATTCTTTATCAATAATGGATCATTATCAACTTTTTAAAAGATGAAATTTATTTAAATGAGTCAAATATAATCTTTGAATGATTTAGTTAGTTTTTATTATCTAAAATCTGATCCATTAAGCATTGGATGATGTTTTAATTTAATCAGATAACTGAAACAATATATTTATACAATTATTTAAATTAATAGTAAAACTATATGCTAATATTTATAACTTTTAAATTATAAACACGTTCATTTATATTTGTTCGATTACTCTGTATTTTTGTAAACAGCCAAGTATAAAACTAGGATAATTCCAAAATTTGTTTTATCGAAATAAATATTCATTGCCGCCTTATTGTTATGACATCATTTTAGAATTACGAAGAACTTGATTTATAAACACAAATAACATAAAATAGGGATACGCACTGAGGATAGTGCGTATCAACAGTTTATCAACATTCATAAATTAAAAGTTATAGCCTTTTAATTAAATCATGTTAATTTGATTTTTTTAAATAAATCACATTGCAAAGTATTCTAGGAATAATCAATCATCATTCGGATCGCGTTAAGTAAGGAAAGAGCAATTAATCGCTGAAGAATTTATAAATCAAAATATGATAACATCTCCAAAGGATATAAGAATGAAATATTTTTGTAATGAAAAATTGACCATGCATAATCGTTATATCGCTGGTCTACAGGTATTTTATAATTAAATAAATATATAGTTTTATTGGAACAATGAAGAAAATAATTTTCCTTCATTTGGAAAAATTCAATATTTTGATAGCTCCTGCTATCATCAGGATTACAATAAAATGTAATTACATTTTCTTGATATAAAGTGTTATAATTTTAAAATGCAATCATTTTATTTAATAAAATGATTTCATTTTATTGTAATCCTGAAGATGAGAACAGGAGCTATCGAAATATTAAATTTTTTCAAATAAAGGAAAATTATTTTGTTGTTCCAATAAAATTATATCACCGAACTAAAAGAAGATTATGGGCTTAGTATTTTTTAATTAAATAAATAGTGAAATGTTTGATATTCTGCAAATTCAATCAATCGACTTACTTATAATTGCTTTTCGAAGTAGGATTTGGAACCCACGAAATCAAAAATTTACATTTATGAAAATTAACGTTTCTAAATATAATTTTATAATTAAGAGAATATTATAATTTCTTAATAATATATTATTTCTATATATTTTTCTTTGTATTTTATTTGAATTTAGTATTTGAAACAATAAACGTTTAAATTAAGCGGAGGAAATATGTTTAGCACATCGTCGTTTTTCGATACAAGTATATTCTTAATCAACATTTGTTAAAACTGCAACAATTTTTGTTTTAAGGTGATGTTATGTATTATATGAGTAGATGCAACGAAAGAAGACGAAGTTTTGTAGGTTTATGATTTTTAAATATGTTTTACACTTTTGTTGAGTATCCGAAGCTAAATATTTGAATTATTGATTTACAAAACGTTCACATTTTATTAGTTAATGAATTGTGTAACTGATAAATGAATAAAACTGATGTCTTTAAAAATAAGCTGTACTTTTGCAATATCCATTTCATTTCAACATCTTCAGGTAATATTAAGATTAATAATGCCAAGATATTGAGACGATATTACAATATAGTCGAAATACGGGAAAAGGTTAATCCGGTAGTAAAACTGAATCTGTTTTTAAATGTATTTAAGTTTAACGGGGAACTTTATAAATTTAACTTTGCCCTATTTTTAAAGTTTTAAATTTGATTTTAAGCGAAAGGTTCATCCATAGGATCACCCATATCACTAAAATACGGAAAAAGGTTAATCCGATAGTAAAAATGAATCTGTTTTTAAATGTATTTAAGTTTAACGGGGAACTTTATAAATTTAACTTTGCCCTATTTTTAAATTTTTAAATTTGATTTATAGCGAAAGGTTCATCCATAGGATCACCCATATCACTAAAATACGGAAAAAGGTTAATCCGATAGTAAAAATGAATCTGTTTTTAAATGTATTTAAGTTTAACGGGGAACTTTACAAATTTAACTTTGCCCTATTTTAAAAGTTTTAAATTTGATTTTAAACGGAGGGTTCATCTATGGGATCACCCATATCACTAAAATACGGAAAAAGGTTAATCCGATAGTAAAAATGAATCTGTTTTTAAATGTATTTAAGTTTAACGGGGAACTTTATAAATTTAACTTTGCCCTATTTTTAAAGCTTTAAATTTGATTTTAAACGGAGGGTTCATCCATGGAATCACCCATATCACTAAAGTGATAAATATTGAAGAGAAACTTTTGACTAATCAACACATCAAACTAATTATTGATCATATTTTCAAATCAAAATAATAAGATAATTAATTATACATTTTGATTTAGTGGTCTGAAATTTCAAAAAATATATCGTTATTACCTTATCCATAATATCATTTATATTTCTTATAATTAAGAAATACTACAATAGTTAAAGTGAAAAATCAATATTTTTGGTAATTATTTGACAATTTAGATAAGTCAAAAAGTTTCAATACAAACATGGCTACTTTAATCAAAATTCCTTTAATCAAAAGTTAAGATTAAGATTAAATTTTAATTTTAATTGGGGGATTATTTTCACCACACTCATAATAATTAGCGAAATAAAAAACGTCAAAGTCCTTCTAAAATAAAATAGTTTAGTTGTTTATAAAGTGTAAAAACAACATTAATTACGAAATAGGAAATTCAAAATGAATTTTACAGACTATTTTATTCAATTGAAATATTAATGTTGCTTATTTTTGATTTTGAATAATTTGATATCGTTGACGATTCCAATAGTAATTAACTATTTAATTAATAATTTTTAATAAGTTCGTGATAAATTTAGATGAAATTTTCAGGCTATTTGACTTTATTTAGTTCAAATATAAGTCAAATCATTATTTAGGTAGATGGAATTTAAATATATTCGAATTATGGCTATATATACTTTGATGTGTAAGATCCATGACTTTAAGAGATACTTGACTACACATATCGTTAAGTTAATGATATTTAAGAAATACTGGAAAGAAACGACAAAGTTAGATGCGTTAGTTCTTTCCCAGTTATATTAGTTGGTAACATCGAACTTGGCAAGCATAAATAGTGGTCTTGAATAGATTGCGCTGCTAGAAAAGTTGTTTGCAAATTTTTCATCTGACTATTTTCTGTACGTCATATAATTATGATAAGAAAAACAAAAGAACAATATTGCTTTTTCTACAGACTACCTATAATATTGTAAAAGTTGTGACAAATGAAAAATAAGAATAATTTTGCTAGATTTTTACACTTTGTTGCATAAAAATTCTTACATATAAAGCAATAAATGAAAATTAAAAAAGTCAAGATTGAATAATGGATTTTCATGTATGGCATTAAACAATATTAAACTCCATTGTCATGAGAATTCAACATGTCTCTATAGCAAATATTTTTAATAAAAATCCATGTAAACATAAACTGTTTGTTTATGAGAAGTATATCACGATGTGATCACGATAACACGTCCTAAACAATAGATCGTACCTATTGGTTCCTGTACATGATTGTAATTTAATAACTTTTATTTTTATAAGAGAAATTTAAAGTGTAAATCCAACAGTAAATACAGTGTTGAAATCTAACCGGTTTCAGAATATTATAATTCAATGTATTCTGAATAAACGTGATCACATCAGCTGTTTTGTCGTAGTATGACTCCGACTGAGGTATCATCTACATTCATCAGAGTAAAGAAATTTCCACAAGTAAATCCGATATATAATAAAACGACTTCCATTTTGTAAGTGCGTTGATTCGGTATGCATAAGTTGCTTTAAATTAAATTTTTATTTAAAATCATTCAAAATCAACAAACTAAGTATGTGTTAGTTGTTATGCTGTTATTGTATTAAACTTAACATACTTAGTTTTCATTGAATCACACTGTATTTGCCGAATACACCATTAAAGACTTTGTCGTAAACAAATTATGACTTAATTTCGAGGAGATGCATTATCTAAAAACATTATTTTTGATTGTTAAAGAATTATTGGAGCCTTATATCAAAGAAAGAAGGACAAAGAAAGGAGAAAATTTTATTTGATAACATCTGTTAGCATCTTCAGAAAATTACAAGATAATTTTCTGAAGATGCAAAAGGAGGTTAGCGAAATATCAAATAAAATTGTCCTCCTTCTTTGATCCAGCTCCAATAATTCTCTATCAATAATGGATCAGTATCAATTATTTAAAATTTTTGATTGTCTTTCACAAAATATTTTTGCAAAAACATTCGGTTTTTCAGTTTAAAATAAAGCAGTCGTTTTTCATTTGCGAATGAAATGTCAACCTGTAAAATGCGTAACAAATTGACACATATCTGATTAGTTTAATCAGTATTAAACAGTATTTTTGCATAAACTAAGCACTAATATTTTGTGAATAAATATTGTTCTTTAATTTTTTTACTATAGTAAAAAATCCCTGATCAAATTAAAAAATTACATTTTGGTAGATAATTAATTACTACTTTTCTACTCGAATACGAGTTTTAACTAAATTGTCGTGTGAATTCCCAACTTTCATAAAAGAACGATATGGTAATGTTGTGTTCAATCTTTTTATGTTCATAAACTTCATGAGATTAACAATTTTTGAGGTTTCTAACCATAACAATACCATAACTATCATAATATCCATAAACCATTACACAGCAAAAGATGTAAAGTATTTTATAAATGATAAATTCTACTGCAGAATCAGAGTGTGCTTAGCAAAATAATATTTTTATGATTAAACACATCCTATTAATAAAAGTTAAACGAATCGAGAATTTAAATACAAGGGAGTCTGCTTACACAATGATTAATAAAAGTAAAGTTTTATTTTTTCTACATGAACAGAAATAAATTGAAATTCAAAATAAGAATCATTTTTATGAATTGACTAATACATAAAAGACTTTGTATCAGAATAAGAATTAGAGGTCATCATGAGGAACTGCTATGCTATCAGGTTTTGGCCCCTAACTCCTCTACCCAACATAGCAACGGTGCCAAATACATGCTAATGATATATTTCCTCTGATAAAATTATTCAGTATCTTATTCTAATACAAAGTATATTATATTATTAGTAAAAATCTTATGTTATAAGATTTTTTATAATTTAAAGTCATTTATATGACTTGACTAATAAATAACAGACGTTGTATTATAATAAGTATTAGAAGTTACCAAAAGGTACTATGTTATCATATTTCGGCAATATTCCTCGACCCAACTATTTCATAGTTAGATCGAGATAGCAACATGGTCAAATACATGCTAATGACGTTTTACCTCGTTGCTATCTATAAATGTTTAATAATATTTTGTGGTTTCTTTATTTTGTAAAATTCTAAAAAGAAAAAATTCATTGAACTTGCTCGATAATTAGCAGAAAAATAGACGCATCAAGAATACATCGTTTCAGTATTTCTGAGATACGGTTTTATTACAAGGAAAACAAAGTCTACATATCAATAATAACTTGTCAGTAGAACAAATAAGGTAACTTAGTCTATATTTTTATACTATATATTAATCAAAAATAAAGGTAAATAATAATTAAAGATTTTATATGCTATGTATTTATATTAAGTTAAAGTTTAAAATTGAAATTTAAAGAAAAGTCATTTATATGATTGACTAATAAATAACAAGCGATGTATAATAAGGATTAGATGTTATGAGGAGGAACTGCTATGTTATTAGGTATCATCCCCTATTCTTCGACCCAACATAGCAGCAGAGTCAAATACGCGCTAATGACGTATTTCCTCCGATGAAATTTGATCATTTAGTATAACATTTTTTGACTTTTTTATAGTAACATTTTAAAGAAATTGATAATAAAATTTTAATTATAATCCTAATTTACATTTTTACAAGGAAATATTTTTATAATATAATAAGAAACAAATATACTTAAACAATTAAGTTGCAATTTTGTTAGTGCTAGAAAGTAGTCAATGATTCATTTTACGTTTAATATGATTGTTTTATAAGTTTGAAAAATATTGATTTTCATATGGCTATTTACTGACATTGTTGTTATTCCTTTTTTGCTTAATTGTAATATTTTATAGCTGGATCCAATATCCGAACAAATAAGTGTCGAATCGATGGTAAATAAGGAAAATAAGCAAATCAGGATTTTTGTTTTAAGAGAAAATGAACATCTTGAAAGAAAACTATTTAGATTGAAAAAAGGTACACTGTTAATTACTTGCATTTTAAAATATTTAAGTAATTCGTAGAAGTTAAATACATGATAATCCGCATTCAGAGTGATGAGCTCATTTGATATTCATCACTATACTATGAGATGATATATATGAATATCAACACTGTAGGATATTAAATACAACATATAATCATGTGAGTTTAAAGTCTCATACCATGAAATCATATGATTGCATCATATGATTTGAAATTATATAGATTGAAATTATATTTAAATTTGCTAAATATAAGGATAATTTTAGCAAAGTTTCATACAAAGTTTAATATAAAATTTGAAATTTAATAAAAATCATAAAAAGCTTTAATGTTATAAACTTTAATACTGTATTTTACGTGGAATTATGGGTGAGAGATTTTTAAGAGAAATATGGTGTTATCAAATTTAAGTTATTTTTAATATACTGCAACAGTGTACTAGATGCATACTTAAACACTAAATTTACCATATGAATTAATTTAGCAAAAAAATAATGATAATTTATTAAACTTAAGATGGTTTAATAATTTCTTGATATCCATTTAATTTTCTAAATATTTTGAATTTTATTTAAATAATATAATTATGTATAATAAATATGCACTTAAAGATTTTATGATAAATTTAAATATATAAAAATATTTTAAAAAATTTAAATAATTGTGTATATTATCTCTTAGTGTTTTACGTTAAAACTAATAGATAATATATACAATTATTTTGAAGATGGTGTGCAGTAAGGCCACCGAAATATCAAATAAAAATTTATCAGATTTGAATGTTTCTTTGCTTTTACCTATAATGATTTTAATTGGAAACGGTAATTCTTAAATTATACAATTATTATAATTATTGTACAAATAATTGCTTCACTTAAAACGAACTAGGTATGCTCAGGTATGTTCTTTTTTACTTCAAATCAAATAAACATTTCTTATGCGACAAGTTGAATGTAACTCCCTTTTATCCTCTACACTGAACAGAAAAATGAAAAACTTTGTAAATGCTTTTTGATTGACATAAACATAACTTAAAAGGACATATCTTCGTCTCCATTAGGCTGTAGGGACATATGTTTGCTTGATGCTATATTGAGCGTGATTGCTCCCAAAAATGTGTAAAACTTAAGAATCCGACTTGACTGGAATTGATTTAAGATAATTGCAGTATGATACTGGTGTAGTGCTTTCAGTTATGCATGAAAATCATTTCAAAGGAAAAATTTATATAATTTTAGTTGGATCAACTGATAAAATACTTGCTTAATTCAACATGTCGCAGTAGCTAGAGTTTCCCTTAGGTTATTTGCAAATAATGAAAAATGAATTTTGTTATGAATTAAACTACAAGTATGGCTTGAAGCATTAAATCTTAAATGTCTTACGTGTGTTAGTGATACTTCTGCCAATGCGAGTCATAACTTTTCGTGCAAAAAAGGGGCTTGTCGAGGTTTAAGCATAGTATTATCTGAGATTTATTAGCCGAGAATTGTCGGATGTTTTTCACGGAGTAGCATTGAACCTCTTCTGAACTAGGCTGAAGCTTAAGTGAACATAAAATTTGAAGCTTAAGTGAACATAGTTAGTAATGACTTTAGCGGAAATTGATTGGAATGGAATTTTAAGTATATTAGCTCAGTCTAATGTCAAGCGATCTGTTGGAACACATTCACTTACCATGATGGCCGCAAGTACGCTAAGTACACAGAAAGAAATGCCACAGATATGTAAAGATATATATTTTTACATCACTGATTGTTTTTACTACATATGTGATTGTTCAGCATCTATAGAAACGATCAGGGAGATTGCAGTTTGAAAACTTAGATGCAGAGATATGCCGTAATTAGATGATGTGGCTTAAAACACGAAATTTTTTCTTATTGGGAATGACAGATTGTTCTAAAAGAAAAATTCCATCATATTATGTGAAAGCTCTTCGACTTTAGATTACTTTCAAATGTCTAATTTGTTTGGTTGTAAAAATGAACTTTTTCTAAATAAAATGATCCATGAAGAATTCTTATTCCAGACGTGTAAAAAAGTAAAGATTTTTTTACAAACAAATTTAAAATCAAAGTTTTGAATTACCGTGAAGAATATTTTATACCGACCTTTTCAGAAGAAGAAAAATTAAATCTCTTTTTCGCTAAATTGAAATTAAAAATAACAAATTATATTAAAAAATTTTAATTATGTTGTTTGAATTATTCAATTAATCCATAAAAAGTGTATATTTGTAAATTTTAGTGATAGGTTTTATGAAAATTGAAAGTAACTTTATAAATAATTAAATTACTAAAATTAGATGTGCAAATTAAATAAGCCAATATATACATTTTATACAAAGATCATTTTTAAAATTACACAAATTGCATTCTAAAGAATTTTTATATTTATTCTAATTTTAATATCTAAATTATAAATTTAGATTTTATTTTTAAATTTTAATTATTTATAATTTCACTATTATTATCTTGCTCGGTATATTATTTCAAGCAAGATATTATTGAAAAGATAAAATAACTGTGATAGAATGAAAACATAAAAGTATTTCAGAAAAATGTGAATTTAAGATAATTAATAATTAATCAACATATCAAATAGGTTATTTTTATTTTTATAAAATAATATATTATTGAAACATTATTGTTTTTTTAATCACTCGCAAACTTTTACAACTACAACTTTTGTTCTATCTATACAAGTTAAAATTAAAATATATAGAAACAACTTTAGCCTCTTACACTTTTAATCAAATATATGCATATTAAAATTCATTACTTTATATATTAGTTTAAAAAACGTTTAATAAATACATTTGTATAACTTTTAATACTGATATGTGCAATTAGATTAACGCATAGATAAATATAAAAAATATACTTCAAATATTTATTTATTTCTCATAAGTTTATAAATTTGCAAATCGAAAAAATTAGTTTAATTCCAAAATTGCGAGATTTCAATAGCTACTGTTCAAATCTTCAGGAAAATAATAAGCAGTTTATTCCAGAAAATTAAAAACAGTTTATTTAACGATAGATAAATTTAAATTAGAAAGTGTAAACTGAATATGTAGCTCAGCTTTATGTATAATTATACATTTATTTTCTGAATAGGTGAAATCGTGCAATTTGTACTGTCCGGATCTTTGTTTAGTAAAAAGGTGCGGTTATTTTGCAATCATGTACAATCTGGAGGTGATCAGTTTGAGCGTAAAAGGTACCACAAACTAAAATGGCAGAATCCTGGAGGGTATTATCACGACGATCTCAATAAATATGCAGCTATTGAAATGGTGCAATCTGGCACGTTTCATTTTTATTTTACAGTTAACGACTGGTAATGCAGTTTAAAATTTTTATTTACTAAATGATATCTGTTGATAAAGTGAACATCCATGTGGAAGCGGTTATCTTCTTGTGGATCCAATATTGCGTCATTCCAATCAAAAGGAAGTCTCATTAGACAGTCTCCAGTGTCAAACGGTTATTTCAAAATGCCTAGGTAAATTCAGCGACTGGCTTGATAGAATAAATGTCACTATACATTCCGGATTCAATATGATTCATTTCACACCATTGCAAGAACTTAGCCATCAATCGAATTCCTCTTACGCAATTCATGATCATCTCACTTATAATCCGAATTTTGGCAAAGTCTCGAAATCAGAAATGAGCAAATTTATAGATCGCTTGTTTAGTGATTACGGATTAATGTCAGTTACAGATTTGGTTTATAATCACGTGGCCACTGGATGCTTGTTACTTGAAAATAATCCGGAGGTCGCATACAATCTTAAAAATTCTCCTCATTTGCGACCGGCATTTTTGTTCGATCGTATCATCTATTATTTTTCAAAAGATGTTGGAGAAAAATTGCTTGAAAGCGTGGGCATTCCGAAAAAAATTGAAAGTAGACATTTATATGTAAGTTACTAAACATAATCTATTAGGTTAGGTTGATTATTTCCCACCAATGTATAAAGTATAATGCATTAATAAAAAATTCTTAAAGGTTGGCATAATTAATTTAATTAAGCTTAAAATGAAATGTATTACTCATATTTTACTCATGATATACACTAATTATTCATGTACTCATAATATTAACAAAATTAATATGAAATACAGCTGGACAATCAAAATTCTATTTTTAGCGAAATCAAAAAAGGTGTATTCAAATTTTCAAACACAACTCTTTTGAATACACCATTTTTGATTTCGCTAAAAATAAAATTTGTAGCAAAATTTTTATAATTATATTAAATACATAGACTCAGTTAGCTGATTTGATTGTCCAGCTGCTTTTCATTCAATTTGTGGGCATCATTAATAAAATTAATGTTAAAAAAACATTTTTAAATGATAAGTGCCATTTAAAAAAATACAAGAACGCATATTACTCGCTTAGTAATATTTCGCTAAGTAATATAGTAATTTATTCTATATATTTGTGATATCTGTATTAGCTTAGATAACTAAAGAATATTAGATCGATATGCATTATTGATTCCTAATAAATTCATAAAAAAATTATTATTCAAATTTTTTACATCCACTTTTGTAATTATTCACCTAGTGTTACTAGGTAACATAGTTACGCTATATAATTATTAACCTACTGTCACGAGGTAACAGCTTTAAACCACTTCATTTTTAAAACGTTTCACAATTATTATGTAAACAAGCATGAACATGTGTATACAATTATTAAATTTCATTGGCATTTTGTGAATAAAATAATTATTCTAGGTTATTCTTCTAGGAACCTCGAGAATTAAATTTTCATATAAGAAATCCCGAATGAAATGTTTCTTAAAAATTAAGGCTTATAGTCAAAATGATGTCAACATGTCGGTAATAATAGCTGGAATGTTGTGAACTACATGAAATTAATTGTTTGTTTGAAAATGAACCTGCTATCGTATTAACGAAAACGATAAATATAAAAATTTGCATTTAATATAATTTAAATATAAATTGCATTACAGTAAAAATTAACTCATGCTAACTTCACGGTTTTACTTCAAAATTTTAAGGTCATTCGACAGCATTTGCTAACACACATATTTCCGAAATATCAATTTCATGAGTTTGTTATCGTGGATATTGACAAAGCGGTGACCGAATTCAGGAAAGCAATATCAGGTAAATTTAACATTCTTTAATTTGGTTAAATTGTGTAAGAATCTGGTACAGTAGACGCGAAAACAAACAGTTTATTGCATGGTTTCATCTAATTTCATTTGTATTTCATTAAATTCATTTTATTATATCTTTATTTGTACTTAAATTAAAAGTTGCTATAAATTAAATATCCTTAAATTAAGATATTAGAATAAAGTATATTTATAACAAGGCTACATATTTATTAGCAGATCCTATTAAAAAGGGAATAACACAAAAATGATGTATTCGTACAAATATTATATCACATACATGACATAGTGATAAAAAATGAAATTAAAATGCGCAATTATAATTCATTTCACATGTGATTACAATGAATAAAGTATATACTATACATCGGAATATACCTGTTTAATATTTTTTTTAATTGATATACCTGTGCAGCCATTGTTACTATTGAAATTTTGATGACTATTTTTATTCTGCCCTTTACTTAACTCCTATCTATACGCCAACATCAGTACGCTACATTTAAGTATTGGTGAACCTCATCAGCTACTGATCAAATATCTGTTTCACGTTTCGGTATTTTTAATGTTGGCTGACGATCACTCGATTCGTCTGCTGTATTAGCAATTAGATTTAATGAAAGACTTTCGTCTTATATTTTGCGAATTTAATTGAAATCATTTCTGATTTTAAATTAAATCTGCGTTGGTAGGGGAAGTGCTACCTTCAATTTAAAAATCTACATTTTTTGCAATTAATTACCATTATCAAACTAGTCATCTATAGTTTGATTTCTAATTTTAAGTTAATTTAATTGTCATTGTTACAATTAAAATCTTTGATGACTTTATTCATCTTTACTGAAATCCTATCTATACGCCAACAACAGTAGTTTACATTTCAGTTTTACTAACGACAAGATAGTGATAGCTTTACAGCTTAGCTCCACTCTTAACAATAGTGTCCAGAACATAACGTCGCAGATCAGATGAAACGATTACAAAATCGATCATTGATCTTTGACTGAGATAATCCTGATGCCATGTGCATCTATCGATTTCCCTTTGTTCAAACATGGTGTTGGTTATGCACAAATTGTTGCGAGAAAAAAAGTGCAATCATCCAACACAACTCGCATTCAGATCAGAGAGTCCGTTCCATGCCAACACTCTCTTCCTAGTGCTACTGTCGCTACCAACAAGGGCATTGAAATTACCCAATAGAACAAGGGAATCTCCAATAGGAGTACTATTAAGCAGAGGCTGAAAATCTTCCAAGAAAGCTGCGTATTTCGAGATAATGTTGGGCGCATACGCATTCACTATAGTTATCTCATTATTCTTTTTGGCTAAAAGTCTTAGATACGCAAGCCTTTCGTTCACTGGGTTAAACTTTTCTACCACGAACGTCACCCAGAGACTTGTAAGTTTCCTTACTCCCGCCTGCCGTCGCTTTCCGTTGATAACACTCGAATAGTTCAAGGAATAACTTTGATCCAAAAGTTTAGCTCCGTCTCAAAATATTGAAAGGAAAATTTTTCGACTATTTCAAGACCGAAGCGATCCATCTCTTCAACTAATTCTGGTTCCTTCCCCGTCAGTGAGATGGCATTCCAATTCCTACATGAAGGCTAGTCTGTTTCGGATGTTGATGCCTCTTTCGCTGTCTCGGTACAACTGCCTGGTCACACGGCACCCAACAATAAAAACTCCTCCGGTCAGTGTTGAGTTGACGATTGTTCTTCGCATTTGATTTATATTTTGTAAATTTAATGCTTGTCATTTTCATTGTCTTGGTTTGTTAGGCTATCCCCCGCTTTCAATATCCTTTGATGATCCCACATCGCTACTGTAAGGAAACTGGTCTCAAAAGCTCTCTTCCGCCTTTCCGACTATTGTCCATTCTGTCGTTGGAGCCAGCTGAGTGATTTTGTTTGTGCGACTATCTCTCTTTTTCGATATCATTTGATGATCCAGCATCACTACTGAAAGGAAACAGGCCTCGGTGACTCTCTTCCACCTTTTTGTCCATTGTCTATTCCGACGTTGGAGTCATCGTAGAGATCCGAAGTAGTTTATCAAAAGACTATCCCTACGGTTGATGCAAGCCAGCCAATTATTTAGCCGTTCATAGCCGAATGTCGAACATACGTTGCTTGGGGTGCTCCACGAATCAAATCAACTAACTGAGTCTACGTATTTAATATAATTATAAAATAAACAAAGAGACGAATTGGCAATAGATGTCAGTTTAATACTTAATCGAATGGCATCAAGCGACTCGGTTAAATTAACATCAATTAAATCTCTATTAATATATATCGTAAAGATGACATATTTAAATTTACAAGAAACATATTTTTGCATGAGCATTCATGCATACCATATAATATAAAATATAATACATAAAATAATAAAATTTTAAGAATTGCAACAATATGTAATGATATTGGCTTTCTTCAAAATCATTTAAATAATTTAATAAATGTATATTTTAAACTAGTTTACTATAAAATACCATCAAACAGAAAATAGTAAAATAACACAATAATAGTAAACTAATAGTAAATCAACACAAGAATATTAACAATAAATTTAAAATCATTGGGGGAAATTTTTTGGGTTAATTAATATTAACAATAAATTTATGGATGGATAATAAATAATATACTTTGTATTGGAATAAGATACTATATAATCAAGAAAATGAAGACAGCCTATCCAGACGTTTGATAAGAGTATGTATACACATTCATAGTTATTCTAACATGATGGATCTATTCTGATCTATTCTAATGTTCATATTCTGTATCAAGAATAGGAACAATACCTGTAGGATAATATTGTGCCACGACCAGAAGAATATACTTTGTATTAGAATAATATACTATATAATCAAATTTATTCAGAGAAAATACGTCATTAGCACGTATTAGGCCCCGCTGCTATGTTAGGTAGAGAAGTTAGGGGCCGAAACCTGATAACATTGCAGTTCCTCCTGATGATCTCTAATTCTTATTTTGATACAACTTCTGTTATTTATTAGTCTTTTCATAATAATGATTCTTATTTTGAATTTAATTTTTTTATTTTAACTTGACAAATTTTATCAGAGTAAATACATCTTAACTATGTATTTGGCCCCGCTGCTGTATTGGGTTGTGGAATAGAGGCTGACACCTTATAGAATGGCAGTTCCTTCTGAAATTTTAAGAATTGCAACACTTTGTGTTGCATTATTTAAAATCATTTAAATAATTTAATAGATGCATATTTTAAACTAGGTTACTATAAAAATACAATCAAGCAGAAAATAGTAAAATATTTAAATCAACACAATAATATAAAGAATAAATTTAAACTCTTATGTGCCAAATTTTTACGGATGGATAATAAATAATATAATTTGTATTAGAATAATATACTAGATAGTTATTTCAGAGGAAATACGTCCTTAACACGTATTTGGCCCCCGCTGCTATGTTGGATAGAAGAGTTAGGGAACGAAACCTGATAGCTTAGCAGTTCCTTCTGATGACCTCTAATCCTTACTGTGATACAACGTCTGTTATTTATTAGTCAATTCATAAAAATGACGTTTATTTAAAATTTCAATTTTTTAAGAAACATATTTTTGCATGAGCATTCATGCATACCATATAATATAAAATATAATACATTAAATAATGAAATTTTAAGAATTGCAACAATATGTAATGATATTGGCTTTCTTCAAAATCATTTAAATAATTTAATAGATACATATTTTAAACTAGGTTACTATAAAAATAACATCAAGCAGAAAATAGTAAAATATATAAATCAACACAATTATATAAAGAATAAATTTAAAAATAAAAAATAAATTTAGGTTACTATAAAAATATCATCAAAAAAGAAGTAGTAAAATATATAAATCAACAAATTACGAATTTATTCAGAGAAAATACGTCATTAGCACGTATTAGGCCTCGCTGCTATGTTGGGTAGAGAAGTTAGGGGCCGAAACCTGATAACATGGCAGTTCCTTGTGATGATCTCTAATTCTTATTTTGATACAACTTCTGTTATTTATTAGTCTATTCATAATAATGATTCTTATTTTGGATTTAATTTTTTTATTTTAACTTGATATTTTAACTTGACAAATTTTATCAGAGTAAATACATCTTAACTATGTATTTGGCCCCGCTGCTGTATTGGGTTGAGGAATAGAGGCTGACACCTTATAGAATAGCAGTTCCTTCTGAAATTTTTAGAATTGCAACACGTTGTAATGATATTTTTTCAACATCATTTAAATAATTTAATAGATACATATTTTAAACTAGGTTACTATAAAAATACAATCAAGCAGAAAATAGTAAAATATATAAATCAAAACAATTATATAAAGAATAAATTTAAAAATAAAAAATAAATTTAGGTTACTATAAAAATATCATCAAAATAGAAATAATAAAATACATAAATCAACAAATTAAAAATAAATATAAAGTCATTTGTGGAAAATTACTTTTATTTTGAACACCTTTTATTTGTCTAAATATAGATGTCCCAACGTTTAAATAATTTTGATTATTAAAATTATTTAAATTAAAATATTGGTTTTATAAAGAATGAGGCTACCTGGATAAATTTGTTAGCTTATTGAATATAAAATTTTAGAGTTAAATACACATATATCATTAATATATCGAAAGAAACATACCGGGAGTTAATCTGGAAAAAAAATTAACGTTTGTAATCAAGTACCTCGAAATTGCCCTCGAAATCATTACCCTCTAAATTGTTGTCGGGATCAGGTAACGTAATATGATGGCTGCTTTTACTTGTCTTAAAGACTTCTAACTTTCGATGGATATAATTTCTTCACCGGAAAAAATTATATCTTGGCCATTGGCGGCAAAGTGATTCCAAACTGCTGAGCTGATTTGTCCAAGACGTAGTACCCGCTTGTGGCCCAATAATCGAACCGCAAGCTTTTCACATGTTTGTCCTATGTAAAGAGCAGCGCAATCATTACACTGTATACGGTAGATCCCTTCAATCTTTTAATATTTTTGTTTTATTTTCAATGAATCAGAAATAACTGGCCCATGTTTACAAAATACGGTACTGTGAGAACCAGTGCTTCTCTACGCTAGTCTTAACGCATGTCGGAGAAGATCAATTGACTGATCGTTAAAAATATACTATAAAAATATAAAAATTGTTAAATTAATGTATCTGTAAATTATTTTTATTGTTAAATTAATAAAAATATATGTCAACCGTTTTTAAAATAATCTTGTAAGTCTTTAATCTTAATTTTCCGTCCCATGTACAATTTGATATTGAATATTCATGCATTAACGTATAAACGAAAGCGTTCTTGATACGACATTATTTTTCTGCCAATTTTCGAGCAAGTTTAATGTATTTTTTCTTACAATTTTACAATATACAAAACAACAAAATACTATCAAAAATGTAGATAAACTGTTAAGCGAAAATTTTTATATGAACAATAAATAATATGCTTTTTATTAGAATAAGGTACACTAAATAATCCAATATCATCAGAGAAAATAAATCAGCGCGTATTTGGCTCCGCTGCTATGTTGGGTCAAGGAATAGGGGCCGAAACCTGATAACATAGCAGTTTTTGCCTGACGGCCTTTTATCGTTATTCTGATACATCGTCTGGTATTTATTAGTCAATTCATAAAAATTAATTTTTATTTTAAATTTCAATTTTAAATTATAACCTATAGATGAAAATTGTATAAAATCTTAAATAATTATTTATTCTTTCTTTATTTTTATTGATATATCGTATAAAATATGTAGATTTAGTTATCTGATCTGTTGTATTCGTTGTTATTCAGATCCCAAAACACCACGAATTTCGTCACAGGATATCGACTTATCAAAGATAAGCATCATACAGGACAGTGAATATAGAAGAAACATGTGCACAATTGATAATAATGTCGCTGTAAAACATCTTAATGCAGACTGGTAAGCAAATTTGAATCAATTGTAAGCATAGTAAACGATGCATTTAAACGCCTTGTCTTACTAAAAATTAAAATATCAAATGTAAATTTTATCAATTATTAATATTATATGATGTAGATTAATATCATATGATTACGATGTAAATACGAAAGAATTTACTTTTTTAGTATTACACACGAACAGGAAGTTTTAAACCTACATGCTTATTATAAACTTCGTCGGGAAGCTCAACCAAAATGCGCCCAGAGTTAATTCTTGCGTATATTCATCGTCATCAGTGGTTTGTATTCATATAACCATTATATATGTAGTTGCGTTATTTTAACATTAATGCTAAAATTTATTTTTGTCCTTAGCTACCGTTAAACAAGCGTGTAGTGCTTGTTCATCACCTTAATACGCTGATGAAGGAAATAGCAACATAACAGGTGCTGTCCTGTGATTGTGTAGCTACAAGGTCACAATGATGAGTACACCCAGTAGCGATGATTATACATAGTTAGGGTCGAAACTCTCCATTAGGATCTAGGAGGCTGTGGTAGGCTCATTTCGTGTTAAGCTTCCTGCCGAAGTTTGTAAAAAGCATGAAGGTTTATACTTTCATGTTCTTGTGTAATACTAAAAAAGATTAACTGTAGTTAACTTATATTATAGTTAATTTTTTTAATAAAAAATGCAACAGATGATCGAAGAGCTGCCAATTTCCTCTTGCAGCGTTTAAGCTGTGAGGTGCAGCGGGGAAATGCAGGGCGCCTGTTAGAGGTCGCTCGAGACGGAAACCTTCTAACTTAACGATACTGAAATATCACAAACTATACAATTATAAATAATAAAAATCATATTTTTACAAAAAGTTGGTATTCAACAAAAAATACGATATATTTTACATTTTTTATAAATGCTCCTACATTTCTATTCGAAAAGTTTTAAATAATAAATCATTCAAATAAAACATGCTAAGGACTAAAAAAAATTTAGTAATAAACTTTTCAGATTTTTTTATTTTGATTAAATTTCCTGAAGAAAATGCAGGAGCAGTTGGAAATTTTACCTGTTTTATTTGTGGTGTTTCCATTAATCATAATTTACAATTAAAATACACAACTATTAACAACGATATTAAATGTAAATAATAACTATATATGTTGGATAGGAAGATGAAGAGCAAACAATATGTAGTTACTAATGATGACTTGCTTTAGAATTTGTTCTTTGTAGACAACAATTTACTCATTAAAAAAACTATATATGTTTATTAATATTTTTAATCCATCTTTTGATTTTTATTTATAATCGATTCAAATTAAAAATTACAATCGACAATTATAATAATATTATAATAATGTAACAATATATTAATGTAATAATATAACAATATAATAATCATGCTACACACTAATAATGTTGCACAGTATTAGCACACCTATAATGTTGCTTAATATACAATATTAAAGTATTATCTAGGGATATATATATATATATATATATATATATATATATATATATATATATATATATATATTAGTATTATCTAGGGAGATATCTATTTAGGGACGACGTCAAAGATAACAACGATCGCATCAATAGATGCTGCGAAATGTTAAGAAATCGAATAGCTGATTTGAACAATGGACGAAGAAATGAAATCACTAATGATGTGTGTACAGGTGTTGACAACTGTATTGCAAACTGTAGATATTGGTTCTTCGAATCTGGCGCAAGCGGTTATGAGAGTGTATCAGCAAATGTTCCAATTGCACCATTGTAAGCCTTACTAATATCATATATATTCAAAACAACATATTGAAATATTTTTTTTTGAATATAAAGCAATGAATATTCACAATATTGAAATATATTGGATATAATAGCATTTATATTAATATATCAACGTTAATAGCATTTCAACACATATAGATTATAATAATATATATAATTATTACAATATTACTAGCATTTCTAAACATATATCTGATTAGAAATAATTGATCTCGATCCATCTTTATACATTCGTAATTTTGGAGTAGGAATAAAATAAAATACTATTTTTAATATTTTGCTATATGCTGATATCGTGAGAAATAGAAACAAAAAGTATGCCTGTTAAAACTAAGCATGTGTATGTTTTTTTTCTGATGATGCTAGCAGTAGCTAGCGAGATATAAAAAATTAAATATCATTTTGTTATTAATTTGTTTTGTTATTAACAATGTTATTGGTAATTAGAGCTTTATAGAATATGAATTTGTTCATAACTGTTTAAAAAAATAAATCTAAACTATATAAATATATGAAATATATGTTTCGATACATTGATGATATATGTATTTAATTCTAATGATTTTTATTCAATTAGTGAACAAATTTATCTAAGTAGCCTTATTATTAACAAAACCAATATTGTTGATAAAGAAGGTGTATATCTAGATACGAACATTTAATTAATATTAATTAAAACTACTTTTAATTTATATCGTAAAGATGACATATTTAAATTTACAAGAAACATATTTTTGCATCAGCATTTATGCATACCATATAATATAAAATATTATACATTAAATAATGAAATTTCAAGAATTGCAACCTTATGTTATGATATTGGCTTTCTTCAAAATCATTTAAATAATTTAATAGGTTACTATAAAAATATCATCAAACAGAAAATAGTTAAATATAAATCAACACAATAATATTAAAAATAAATTCAAAATCATTAGCGAAAATTTTTTATGGATTATAAATAATATACTTTGTATTAGAATAAGATACTATATAATCAAATTTAATCAGAGGAAATACGTCCTGAGCACATATTTGGCCCCGCTACTATGTTAGGTAGAGGAGTTTGGCGCCGAAACCTGATAGCGTAGCAGTTCATCCTGATGATCTCTAATTTTTATTCTGATACAGCGTCTGTTATTTATTAGTCAATTCATAAAAATGACTTTTATTTTAAATTTCAATTTTTTATTTTAACTTGATTTAAATTATAGAAAATCTAAAAACAATTATTAATTTTATTATTAAATTTTAATTTAGCATTATTATGTTTTGTTTATTTTATAATTATATTAAATACGTCGACATATTAAGCTGATTTGATTAGTGAATATGATAACAAAAGTTAGCAAAATATCAAAAATATAAAAACTAGTGTTGCTTGAAAACAAGAATTTGATTTACGACTTTCAGACATTATATCATTTCTAGACGACCAATTTAGCACCGAAATGATAAAGTACTCGTCAACACTCATCAGTAGAATTAAGTACCAATTTCCTCGTTTCGGTTGCCTGTGTGACATTGTGAATAAAGGCGTTTCCGACACTTTGCTTAATTGTCTGAGGCTTACGCTCTTTACCAAATCGAATTGCTGAGCGAAGCATCCTTAAAAACTACGCAGAGGTTGTTGCTGAATTGTCGCTGCACTCGTTAGATCTTTAATAGATACAAAATGTATAATGGTAGTGCACGGATGTGCTGAGTAGACAACGGTCCAAGATTTCTTTCGAAATAGGGCATTTATACATTATGGTGTTGCTTGTTATACTGGAATTCTATTTACAGATATTTTTATATATATAATATATGTATATATTATATATATAAATTTATATTTTATAAATATATAAATATATATTTATAATATATATAAATAATATAATATTTATAATATTTAAAATATATATAAATATATATTTTATATATATAATATGTATCAGAAAGTAATGATCAATTAACGGAAAGTATTCAATTTAGAAGCACCATAACAGGTCTCAATTATAACGTTATAGGTGAAGTTAATTGCAGCACCAAAGACATTATAGATTTAGCAAATTGCCAACACTGTGACCTCCAATATGTTGGAGAAACTAGACGTAGCTTAAGTGAACGTTTAAATAAAGCAATAAAAAACAAAGCAATGACACAAGACGCGATAGTAGAACATTGTGTAACAAAACACTAGCTAACCACCGAATGCTTTAATTATATAGTTACCAAAAATTACCGGCAATGATAAGATGAGAAAATTTATAGAACAAGCATTGATCGGCCAATTAATGTGCGACTCACCAAATGGTATAAATAAACATATTTTTTAAAATAATAAAAATTATTGATATAATTGAAAAATTTAATAATTATTATTTAATAATTATTGAAATAATTATTAAACAATACTTTTTGAAATAACTTAAATTTAGCGTTTTTCTTATTGTCTCTGTTTCTGATTAAATTTTTATTGTTACCCATGTTTTAGATTGATAATTAAATAGAGCAAAACCTCTAGTTTGTTCTGTACTTTACTAGTTTACTAATCACATATTATATATACTTTCAAGTTCGAGTTTCTTTTAAAATTTCTTTTACAATTTCTTATAATATATTGTAAATCTTTATTCAAATAATGGATTCTAGTCATCAATTTAATATTGTTATTGCGAAAAATCGCTTGAAACTGTGGCCTAGGAGCCTAAACTGGCTACTATTGATTTAAAATCCATATGAGCTGCTAAATAACTGGACTTTTATCATCAGCTCCATCAGTCTAATGTATCACTCCGAGACGTTCCAAACCACCCAGCAGTCATCGTCAGTCGGATGAAGTGGTTAGGGTACGTTTCGACTGCTTTTGTGATAACTATAAAGACACCAGCAATTCCTCACGATGCTATACGAAGCTCAGGTGCATAAGCGTTTTTACTGGCTTGTTGCGTGTGTGAACCTTCTAGTTATTCTTTATATAAGGCACAAATGCGTATCCGTTGTTTACGAGGGCACTGAATTTCTCACAGGATTCCTGAAGGAATGCGTCATTTTATAAATTGTTATTGCAAAAAATCGCTTGAAACTGTGGTCCAGGAGCCAAAGCTGGCTACGATTGATTTTTAATCCATATTTGCTGCTAAATAACTGGACTTCGATTATCAGCTCCATCAGTCTAATGTATCACTCCGAGACGTTCCATGGTGAACGTCTCGGAGTGATACGACTCGAAACGACCGATGGTGAACTACCACCAGTCGTTTCGGCTGCCTTGTGATATATTAAATAGGCATTACCGAGAATTTGCTAACGTGATAGCATGGGCCTAGCCTCTTTAAACTAACCATGTGCTTTCCGGACCATCCTAATTTTTGAAATAAATTGTGTTTATTACATTATTATCACGATTTTAATTAATAATATATATAATATTAATTTAAATCGTGATAATAATGTAATAAACACAATTTATTTCAAAGTTTTCGGATAACCCTTCTTCAGCAACGAATTCAAAAACACTTCTGTGTGAGTTAGAAAATTTCACGTATATATACATTGACTCCGGAAGAATTTTGATCAATTTTCTTATTAGGGTAAATGGTATATATGTTCTGTGTTGAGTTGTTTATCTGCCATTAGTTGACCTATCCAAAATAGTTCTTTTCGTTTTCGCTTTTCCGTATCGTCCATGTTTCCGTCAAGAATTGTAGTTTTCATCTGATGTTCTGGATATTCAATGCAGTGTCGTGCTGCCCCATCGTTTTTAAGTCGTTTATGAGCTATATCCGATCGTCTGGTAAGAGCTCTTATGTTCATCTGTCCGCTTGTTTGACCAACATAGGTTGCTGAACATTCAATGCATTTACACGCGTAAACTACACCTTTGTTTTTGCAGTTGAAATTACCTCGTATCTTATAGGATAGTTCTGTTTTTGGATTATGAAACTTAGTGCACATCTCCATTTCCTTACAGCACTTGCACTTCTTATCATTGCACGGTTTGCTTTCACCTGATTGATACTGTTGATTTGTTGTTTCAATATATATATATATATATATATATATATATATATATATATATATATATATATATATATATATATATATATATATATATATATATATAATGAATAGTTGCTAGGTCACACGAGGTGACTTTCGCATTGAAAACCAGCTACAGAATCCTTCCTTCATGATATCCAATTCCATACACCCTGACTACTAACGGCCACATTGCCACAGCCGTTTTCGTTTCGCCCGCTTTTTGCCACATGTTGGTAGCCCCGGGCTCATCAGAAGGCTGACTACCAACTCTTCGCCTTTTGAAATTTGATTTATCCGAGATTCGAGCTGTCGCTCTCCGTACTTGGCTTGTGCTCTTGACTGCTAGGCTACGAATCCAGGATTAACAGATTTCACACAGTATATGAAACCTTCCATCATGATATCCAGAAACTGCATTGTCCGAGATGCTTCTCTGGCATGCTTATTATAGATTTTATCGTATGAGATCATGAAGATCGATTGAAATCGGGACTGGTGATCCTTTGATGGATTCTTATTTATGTAATGAATAGTTGCTAGGTCACACGAGGTGACTTTCGCATTGAAAACCAGCTACAGAATCCTTCCTTCATGATATCCAATTCTACAGAACCCTATATATATAGTGTTAGTTGTTTAGTTAAAACTAGCACAATAAGAAAATTTATAACTGTTCTAGCAAATTACAATATTGCGTGGAACTCCCACTGAAGAAGGGCTGTGCCCGAAAGCTATGGAAATTTAAATAATATACACTGCTTTTTTTTGCTTTAATTGTGCTAGTTTTAACTAAACAACTAACAATTTATTCCTGAATCGTTAAATGGACGATCCTGGCGCTAACCGGTTTGAACTCAAACAATCAAGTATATATATATATATATATATATATATATATATATATATATATATATATATATATATATATATATATATATATATATATATATATATATATATTCAATGAAAGTGTTAAACCAGAATTCAAAGCAAGAAAAACAGTTTTTTGCAAACGTTTCGGTCCCTTACTGGACCTTCCTCAGTGCTGTTGTACAATTTCAAAATTTGCAACATTACAGAAAATATTTAGAGACAAAAATATTTGTCTCTAAATATTTTTAGTATTTTTTTGTCTCTAAATAGAAAGAGACAAACTACTTGTGAAAAACCCCACTCCAGGGAAGTTCTACATGTTACCCAAAGTACACAAAGGCATAAATCCAATTCCGGGGCGCCCGATAATCAGTAATCGTGGTACAGCTACAGAAAAACTTTCGAGGTGGTTGCATGATCAACTATACCCGGTACTCAAAACCACCCCCTCGTTTCTATCAAGCACAGACCACTTTCTCACGTATTTGGAAGGAGTAAAACACGAAATGCAAGACTGCTTGGTGGCAACCATGGACGTAGTATCTTTGTTTACCTCCATAGACACTCAAAACGGAATAACAGCGATCCGACATATGACCACCCATCAGAACTGGACGCCTAAGCAAATTAATGATGTCTGTGACCTCCTGACTGTAGTCCTGAACTCAAATACATTTAAGTTCAATGATCGATGGTACAAACAGATCACAGGAACGGCAATGGGTACACCTGTAGGACCCACTTACGCCGGCCTTTACGTAGCATACGTCGAACAACGATTCTGGACGAGTCAACCATGTCAGCCGCTTATATGGAAAAGGTACGTGGATGACATTTGTATAGCGTGGTCTGGTCCACTAACACATCTCGAGAGTCTGACGGCAGAACTAAATAGGACTAGCGAACTTCAGTTCACGATTGATTGTCCGGTAAATCAACAAGTACCGTTTCTGGACATCCTGATGTATCGCGATACGCATAACACATGGGAAACCAGAAGCTATGAGAAATTTGCAGGGATGAAATCATACGTGCACGCAAGTAGTGGTCACAGCGCAACGACAAAAAGGATGATCTTACGCAATGAAGCAAGGCGTATGAAAAAACTATGCTCTCTAAACTCAGATTTTGAGCGGAGTCTCACCGACTTATATGCAAATTTCCAAAAGAGGGTTACTCGCATCGACAGATTGAAACTCAATTCAATTATGTTCGACGAATAGATCGACGCGCATTACTGGAATCATCTGTCGATAGTGATCCACCCTCGAATGAATTCGACACTGTGTTCTTATACAATCCGCTATTTGAACCCTTACAGAGAATGTTAAACAGAGCTCTTCAACAGCTTGATCCCGAGCTGAGAAATAAGGTTAAGAGACCACGTGTCCGGTTCAAAAATACGGAAAATTTAATGAGTATGATGAAGAGAACCCCCAGAATCAATAACTCGATAGAACAGGGAAGTGAAGCATGCGGAGACAGACGGTGTGCAAACTGTTCGGATATGACAAAAACTGCTGAATTTAAAAGCAAGGCTACTGGCTTAACCTATATTATCCACGGACATTTTACATGCAAATCCAAATGCATCATTTACGAACATCTCTGTTTAGACTGCTCCGCCCAATATATTGGTCAAACCAGTACCAAATATAATATAAGGGCCAACAATCGCCGAAAGGATTTGCGTAACAAGCGAACGGGAGCAGACGGCGCGGTTGCTCACTTGGTGGAGAATCCAGAACATCGGATGTCGACGACTATTATCGACGGCCCAATAGTAGACAACGCAAAGCGAAAACGCCGTGAAAAATATTGGATAGGTCAGTTGATGACTGATAGATCTTTAAATACCAATGACCATCCATTTAACGACCTATAATAAACAATCGTCAAAATTTCAATTTGATAAAAATCAACGATTCTTCCGGAGCCAGGCTAGTCACACGTCAGCTTTCGTTCAGATAAATATTTTCTGTAATGTTGCAAATTTTGAAATTGTACAACAGCACTGAGGAAGGTCCAGTAAGGGACCGAAACGTTTGCAAAAAAAAACTGTTTTTCTTGCTTTGAATTCTGGTTTAACACTTTCATTGAAAATATTTGGTGAGTCTTCGAATGACCCCAGAGCGCGGTTCAACCACAATCTACAATGATATATATATATATATATATATATATATATATATATATGTACCGAGTAAATTCAAGCAGAGAAGAATAGGCTTTATTCTAATACATCTAGAATAACAAGTCAAAAGGTAAGTATCATTACATTCTCCCCACGACATAATCATTTAAGTACGCAGGACTTCTTCGATTTCTTTGAGGTCGTAGTTCCCCATTTTCAGAACGATTGAAGTATCTCGTAGGGTAGTTGCTCTGGCACGTATTATCAGTATTTAAGAGACATGATTATCCTGTCTGGATAGTTCGTTTTCCTCGTTGTGATTGACCGTCTCATCGATATACTTCGTTGTATCCAAGTTTTCAGGGTTGACAGTGATTTCATCAGAACGCTTATCTGAACGTGAATGAGAATTGCTATTTACTGTTGAATGGTCATTTATTGATGCCTGATCACACATTTTATCGCCATCGTATAAATTCAAAGTTTCAAGGTCAAAGGGAATGTCTCCATCGGACGAGTTGATATTGAGGTTTTCATCGACTCTGGGATACGGGGATAAATGTCGAGTTGATATATATATCTCCCTCCCGTTTTGTAACTTCACGAGAGCAAAATTGGGATTGGCGTACACAATTTCAGCTTTTTCCACAGGGTTCTCGTATTTGTTCGTTTTATTAAAGCGTCTTATTAAGACTGGGCCAGGGTTTGATAACCAAGACGGAAGATCATGACCATTTATAGAGCGTCGGCTGAATGTAAAGAGTCGTTCATGTGGTGTGTGGTTCGTGGCAGTACACAGAAGTGATCGAATAGCGTTGAGACATTGTGGTAATACACTTTGCCACTCATCTGTTTTCTTTCCGAGGTCATGTAAACGCAATGATATTGCCTTCCATAGTACACCATTAAGGCGCTCGACTTGACCATTGCGAGGAGGGTTAAATGAACTTGAATGAGTAATCGCCACCCCGTGATGAGAGAGGAATGACTGGATTTCCTTAGAGGTAAAAGCCGTACCTTGATCAGAATGGATTGAAGCAGGTGAACCGAAAATTGAAAAGATATGGGTTAAACAGTCTATGACAGTGTGTGTAGTCATATCAGAACATGGAAAGGCAAAGGGGAATCTGATATACTCGTCAATGACGGTTAACAAATACCTTTTATTGTTCTTTGTAGGAATTGGGCCCTTAAAATCCATAGACAAGCGTTCAAATGGCATACTTGATTTTATGAGTTTAGCCTCAGGTGGACGAAAAAATCTTGGTTTCAATATAGCGCAGCTTTTGCACTCGCTTGAAATATTCCTAACATCCGAGAGGGAAAATGGGAGGTTCCGTTTTTGCACGAAATGCCAAAGGCGGGTAATTCCCGGGTGGCATAATTGACTATGTACTTTACGAAGATGCTGAAGATCATGATTGGTGAATGAGACAGAGTTGCAGAACGCGTCGCGAGAAAGAGCGTCAGCGGCATGATTGAGCTTCCCAGCTCGGTACTGGATATCAAATTTAAATTGGGACAACTCCAAACGCCATCTTAATATCTTGTCGTTCTTTATTTTGTTGTTGTGAGCACTGAACATGTATGAAACAAAACGCTGATCCGTAATAATCTTGAATGATTGGATGTACAAATAGTGTCTCCAGTATCTTAACGCTTCAACAATAGCCAGCGCTTCCTTTTCAATGGCGGTGAATCGTTTCGCGTTTTTGTCGAGGGATCTTGAAAAGAAGGCGACAGGCTTACTATTTTGAGACAAACAAGCTCCAATCGATCGCTCACTTGCGTCTGTCTCTATCGTGAATGGCAATTCAAAGTCGATGGTTGATAA